>JAVKSA010000060.1:1260000-1340000 GCA_031876335.1 Hipposideros larvatus
TTTCTCCATAGTTGAGTCTGCTGTTTTGTTCCGGCTCTTTTCCCCTGTGTGATGGGAGTCCTAGGTAGGATGGAGGATTACCGTGCATTGGGGGAGATTGCGAACGAGGGGCACAGCAGCGAAGACAGGGGCCTTCGTTATGGTGGGTCATGTGATACATCCCTTGGTCCTGGGTCGAGGGACAGACAGAGTGGGTGACTCAATGCACACTTGCAGGGAGACAGACGGTTTTCCTTGAGTCCTTGGACTGTGGTGCCAAGGACGTGCATTGCCCTGACTGGAGAAAGCCGCTGTGAAGTGATGCAGCGAAGGTGGAGACATGCGTAGTGGAAAGCCCTGGTCCAGGGCATTGCGGATGTCGGTGATTGCCCCAAATGGCTGGGAGCTGCTAGCTTGTGGGCAGGAGCAGGGAGAGAGCTGAAGGAGCACCAGCCAGCGGGCGTCGACATGTGGTTGGGGTTGTGAGGCTGTAGGGCAGGGCGGCGAGTTCGCCGATAGCCTGGGGACCAGCAGCGGGTTGAGCGGCGGAAGAGCGGCAACAGGCAGGAGGTATTGCAATGGAGCCCATCGTGGGGTGGCGGCAACAGTAGGGGAAGGCAAAAGCCTGTAGGACGTGGTATTCCAACAGGTCCTCATGCAAGAACTAACCAGACCCGATCATGCTTACATTCCGGGATCAGACGACATCATCTAATTCAGGGTGGGATTCCCATAGGCACAGGGACTTGACATTGTTTGCCCAAGGGGACCCCTTCCGGCCGGCCTGTTATGTGTGCATCACCATGCTGGGTGCTCTCACTTAGCGTGTGTGCCAGAGAGCACTCTCCACCAACCTCATCATCCCATGCTGCACGTTTCGCCGTTTCCCCAACCGCTGATCCGGAAGCTGCTGCCGTGAGTAGTGGCCATTCCAGGCTTGCAGTGAGCCTTCTTCATTGGCCATGTCAGGGGCACCGCTGGCCACTGATGCTACCCTGGCGGTCACACAGTACTGCTAGTGCTGGCCTGCAGGAACTCTCCAGGCCCTGGATGGCTTGCCTCCACACACACAACTGGCTAATCTGCAGTCCCTTGTTCGGGGCAACTGAGGCTTGGGGACTGTCAGAACCCTGGGATTCCAGGCATGGGCATATCGGCCCTGGCCCCGGGACTTGCACCAACAAGTGCCTTGTCACTGGCTCTGACCCGAACTGCTTGCCAGTGTGACCGGCCATAGTCACGGGATGCCAAAAGCACCATCAGGGTTCATCGGGCCCACACCAATGCCACCCTTCTATACACTGACGTCCACTTTTCCCACGCTATGAACAGGACCCCCACACTCACATGATATTTTCCTATACATCACCTCTCCAAACCCTTTTTTCTGAGCGTTATAATGACAGATGGCTAGAGAGAAAGCAAGACCGAGGCAGAGGGAGACAGACTGAATGAGAGAAGGACAAAGGGAAGAAATTGAAGAGATAGACATAGAAGGAGTGCGATATGAAGAGAGATGCACGACAGGTAGACAGTGCGAGAGACATACAGATAAAGAAACACACACACCCACAGACACACACAGTCAGACATGCACACACACCACACTGAAAGAGAGAACCAGAAGCATGAAGAGACCGAGTGTGAGACAGACACAGCATCGCATACAGAGACAGTGATCTAGGAATAGAAAACAAGTCACTGAGAGACACAGAGAGACAGAGAAAGAGAGAAAGAGGGAGCCGGCAGCGTCATAAAATTTCCATTACTCAGTGTGGAAATGACGCCCCAACATTTTCTTTTCCCTATTCCTTAGAAAAGGGTCCCAAACAATGCCAATTCTCAAAAGGCGGGGCTCACGCAGAGATGTGTGACATGGAAGCAGGCACCCTGGGAGCCATGGAGGGGCCGCCCCACACGCAGGCCGAGATAGGTGCTTGGCCCCAAGTCTCAACATAATGGAGTCCCTCGAAAGTTCAGTGCCAGAGGGGACTGTGTTGGAAATGGATTTCATTACAGCCCTTTTGAGATAGAGGCAGGAAACCAATGTGCGTCCCTAGGTGCCAGATCAGACGCAGCCCGTTGGCTGTGTTCTGACCTCTGTTCAGCACAAACTTCATCGGTCAGGTCTGCACCCGACAACATGTGACCACAGCCCAGAGTTTCTAGGAACTACACGTGTTCATAATGTGATGACATTTTGAGGTGGAGATGCTAGAACGACCTGTACTATGCACATGGGAAAACTGCGGAGGCCCTGACAGCACATGCTGCTCAGAGTCACATCACTGGTGAGGAGCGCAAGCCAGCTCTGAACCAAGCTCTGGGTCCTCAAAGCCATGGCCGCGGCTGCACACAGGTTGTCCTGAAACTGTGGCATGGTCAGTGTTAGTGTAACTGGGCGTGGACTTGTTTTGTGAGGTAGGGTGAGCAATCCCTAACCCAGAAGGACTTTGGGAAGTTTTTGTATGAGAAAGAAGTTCACAGAGGAGACCCCAGTCTGTGATCTCACTTCCTGGTCATAAAGCTTAAAAGAACTTGGAACCCTGGTAACCAGGCAACCACATCATAATGAAGCCCTTTCCCAGCTCACTGTGATGGAGATGCTGGAAATAGTACCATGTTTCCATGATGCGGCCTAGCGGCCTCAGGCACTGGCCTCAGGAAAGCCAAAATGGTGAAACTTTACCCATGTTTTAGACTCTGATTTAGGTCTCACACAAGATTCTTCAGGCCGTTGTTTCAGAGGTCAATAATATAACACAGGAAGGCAAAGGGCACACCAGGCCAGGTTAGACAACCACGCTGATCTCACACTGACTGTCGTCTGCCCTCTCATTGCTTTGTGTGTGTGTGCGTGCGTGTGTGTGTGTGTGTGTGTGTGTGTGTGTGTGTTTATGTGAGTGTTGGTGGAGAGGGGGAGGATGGTAGAGGGTTTGCTCAGTCTTCTTTTTCAAGGTCCCTCAGTTGTAAGAATAGACTGTTTCTTAGAGAATTTTCTTCTTTCTGGAGGTAGGCCTCTATTGCTCTGAAATTGCTTCTTAGGACTGCTTTCGCTGTGTGCATACATTTGGGAACATTGTGTTTTCACTTACTTTAGCCTCAAGGTATTTTTTCATTTCTTCCTTGATGACATTGCTGATCCATTGAGTAGCATGTTGCTTAGATCCCATGCCTCTGTGTGTTTTCCCATTATTTTCTTGCATTTGATTTCTAGTTAGATACCAGAGAAGATGCTTGGTACCATTTCAGTCTTCTTGTATCTATGGAGATATGTTTCACGGTCAAACATGTGACCTATTGTGGAAAATGTCCCGTGTGCCCTTCAAGGGAAAGTATATTGTTCGGATAAGGGGTGAGATGGTCTACAAATATCAATTTAAGTTCTTTAATTCCATTGTTTCTTGGTTGATTTTCTGTCTGGATGATGTACTTGCATGTCATCATCCCCTACTATGACTCTCAATGTCTTCATTTATGACTCACCATGTTTGCTTTCAGTGTTAGTAGGTCCTACTTGTGCCATGTATATGATTAGAAGAGTCTAATCCTCTTGTTGGATTGATGGTTTTATCAATATGACATGTACTTTTTGTCACTTGTTATAGCTTTTGTTTTAAAGTCTATGTTATCTGAGTATTGTTCCCCAGCATTTTATTTCCCCATTTCCATTGGTAAAACGTATCTTTTTCCATCCCTTCACTTTAAGTCTCTGTGTGTCTTTCGATATGGAGTGACATTTGTGGGAAGCATATGTATTATTTTTTTGGTGTCTTTTATCCATTCTGCGACACCAGTTTTTTTTCTAGGTGACGCAACTTTCAATTATTATTTTGATGATGAAACGCTCAATGAGAGGATTTGTTTCATGGTCCTGATAAAATGAGAGGCCAACAGGTGCTAAGGCTGCCTTGGAAGTAGGATGGGACACTGTCAAGGCATGAAGGTCTGCAGGCCATTCTGCTGGTTGGAAGGAACACGGCCCCCATTTCCATTTGAGCAGGTCGCATGCAATGTACGACCCTGCCTGACAGACAGTTGGACCTGAAGTTTGAAAGTCAGCATAGCCCGGTGTCCCCAGACTCTCTAGGCAATGGGAAACGTATTTATGATGGTCTAGTAAGCAAGGCCACAGGACCCTAGCCTCAACTGTTAGGAAAAAAAGACCCCACCTGAATGCAAATTATCGGTCCCAGACACATTGTTGGAGAGGAGGTAATCGGCCCGCCACCTAGATTGAGTGGAATAATGCGGCCCTAGCCCTTTCTGTGTGAGAAAGGAGAAACAGCTTGAGTGGGTTGTCAGGAACCCAGAACATCCTGACAGAGGGTGGAGACCTTGGCCACCCATCAGCAGTGTGCATATCACAAGTTTCCCTGCCAAAGGCGGGAGACCGATGCCCCAGAGCTCATGCAAGTGGGACAACATGGACAGTAGGCACTACTGGCAAAAGGATGGTGATTTGCCACCCGCTCCCTAGGTGCCAGACAGTGAGTGGCACTTGAGACTCCTGGCCCTTGTTGCAGAGGGAGTGAACCCAGGACCCTGTTTGTTGGGCACAACGCCTCAAACCGGTGGCTTTCTTGGAAGACGAAGTATCCCGCCCATGAAAGCTATGGTTACAAGGGCCTCCTGATAGAAAAGTTTACCCAGGCCTTCAGCTTGCCCAGCAGCTCGCCAGGGACCCAAGACCCTCTTGGTTGAGGAATGGTCCACCATGCCTACCAGACATAAAAGGGAAAGAAGACCCTAGTTCATTTAGGGTGACCAATTTGTCCCATTCCCCACCTAATGCAGAAGGGAAGGGAGACCTAAACCAGCCCCTATGAATGGATCAATGAGGCTCTGTGCCCCCGCAATAGCACAACACCTACAACCTCTTCTGGTACAAATAAACCTGGCCTAGGTCTCGCCACAGGAGAGGAGGTCTCCAACTTCCCCTGACACATCAAATCCTCTGAACAATTGAGGTAAGAGCCAATAAAAGAAGGCCACTGAAGGGGCAACAGAGTGAGACACACAGGGAGCGAGAGAGACCCGCAGACAAAATGACAGAAGGAGAAACAGGGAGAAGGAATGGGAGGGGGAGCATAGCATCCAAGACCCAGAGCTTGACAGCCATGGGATGGCCACTCACCCTGGGAAACACTCTGAGACAGTCACACCGAGGCTGTGTTGAGGTGGAATCTTACACATTGGAGTGTGGTCGTGCCGGGGACTGGTGT
The DNA here is from genome assembly GCA_031876335.1 of Hipposideros larvatus. Taxonomy (NCBI): domain Eukaryota; kingdom Metazoa; phylum Chordata; class Mammalia; order Chiroptera; family Hipposideridae; genus Hipposideros; species Hipposideros larvatus. The sequence continues at coordinate 1,265,205 of JAVKSA010000060.1, forward strand.
CCTGTGAGGAGACGGTGCCCTGTCGGTGGCAATCACGGTGGTGACTAAGTGCATGCCACCAGGGTCCCAGCAGTGAGATGGTGCTCGGAGCCTCACCCAGATTTCCTCCTTGGGGCGACAAGTTGTAGTAGCAGGTACTCTCTGTGCGTGGGTCACTTGCCTCTGAGCTTTTCCCATAGAGGTCTTCTTTCCTGCAGTCAGAGGCCTCACACGACTCACAAGGGTGTTGGTGTTTTTCTCCATAGTTGAGTCTGCTGTTTTGGTCCGGCTCTTTTCCCCTGTGTGATGGGAGTCCTAGGTAGGATGGAGGATTACCGTGCATTGGGGGAGATTGCGAACGAGGGGCACAGCAGCGAAGACAGGGGCCTTCGTTAGGGTGGGTCATGTGATACATCCCTTGGTCCTTGGTCCAGCAACAGACAGCGTGGGTGACTCAATGCACACTTGCAGGGAGACAGACGGTTTTCCTTGAGTCCTTGGTCTGCGGTGCCAAGGACGTGCATTGCCCTGAGTGGAGAAAGCCGCCGTGAGGTGTATTGTGATCAGTAAGAATGGGGGATTGTGATCAGGAAACTAGGGGAATTGTGATCAGGAAGCCAGAGGAATTGTGATCAGGAAGCAAAGGGCATTGTGATCAGTAGGCAAGGGGTATTGTGATCAGGTACCGTGATGTGTAAGACGGGGCATTCTGATAAGCAAACAGGGGGCAATGTGATCAGGGAGAAAGGGGCAGTGGGATCAGCAAGCAGGGAGAATTTTAATCACTAATCAGGGGGTATTGTGATCACAAACAAGGGTCATTATGATCAAGAGCAAGGGGCATTGTGATCACAAAGTATGGGGCATTGTGATCACTAAGAATGGGGATTGTGATGAGCAAGCAAGGGGAATTGTAATCATGAAGCAAAGGGCATTGTAATCATTAGGCAAGGGGTATTGTGATCAGGTAACAAGGAGTAGTTTGATGTGTAAACAGGGGGCAATGTGAAAAAGAAAAAAGGGGCATTTTGACCAGTTACCAGGGAGCATTGTATCACTAATTAGGTGGGATTGTGATCAATAACAGCGGTCATTATGATTAAGAACAAAGGGCATTGTAATCACAGAGCAATGGGCATTGTGATCAGTAACAGGGAGCATTGTGATCACTAAGGATGGGGGATAGTGATCAGGAAGCAAGGGGAATGGTGATCAAGAAGCAAAGGGCCTTGTGATCAGTAGGAAAGGGGTATTGTGATCAGGTACCGTGATGTGAAAAGACGGGGAATTCTGATAAGCAAGCAGGGGGCAATGCGATCAGGAAGAAAGTGTAATTGTGATCACTCGCAGGGAGCATTTTATTCACTAATCAGGGGGTATTGTGATCAGAAACAGGGGTCATTATGATCGAGAAGAAGCGGCATTCTGACCAGTATACAATGGGCATTGTGATCACAAAGCAGGGGTCATTGTGATCGCTAACTGGGGTATTGTGATCAGAAAAGATGGGGGATTGTGATCAGGAAGCAAGGGGAATTGTGATCAGGAAGCAATAGGTATTGTGATCAGGAAGCAAAGGGCATTGTGATCAGTAGGAAAGGGGTATTATGATCGGTGAACAAGGGGCAATGTGATCACAAAGCAGTGGGCATTGCGATCAGTAATGGGGGCATTGTGATCACTAAGGATGGGGGAATGTGATCAGGAAGCAAAGGGCATTGTTATCAGTATGCAAGAGGTATTGTTTACAGTGAAAAAGGGGTACTGTGATGTGTAAATAGGGGGTATTCTGATAAGTAAGCAGGGGCATTTTGATCAAGAAGAAAGGGGCATTGTGATCAGTAATGGGGGTATGGTGATCAGGAAGAATGGGGAATTGTGATCAGGAAGCAAGGGGAATTGTGATCAGGACGCAAGAGTTATTGTGATCAGGAAGCAAAGGGCATTGTGAGCAGTAGGCAAGGGGTATTGTGATCAAAGAACAAGGGGTACTGTGATGTGTAAACAGGGGGCATTCTGATAAGTAAGCAGGGGCATTGTGATCAGGAGAAAAGGGGCATTTTGACCATTAAGCAGGGAGCATTGTAATTACTCTTCAGGGTTCATTGTGACCACAAACAAGGGTCATTATGATCAAGAGCAAGGGGCATTGTGATAACAAAGCAGGGGGCATTGTAATCAGTAAAGATGTGGAATTGTGATCAGGAAGTAAGGGGATTTGTGATCAGGAAGCAAAGGGCATTGTGATCAGTAGGCAAGGGGTATTGTGATCAGTGAACAACGGGTACTGTGATGTGTAAACAGGGTGCATTCTGAAAAGTAAGCAGGGGGCGTTGTGATCAGGAAGAAAGGGTCATTGTGATCAGTAAGCAGGGAGCATTGTAATCACTAATCAGGGGTATTGTGATCAGAATCAGGGGTCTTCATGATCAAGAGCAAGGGGCACTGTGATCACAATGCAGTGGGCATTGTGATCAGTAAAGATGGGAGATTGTGATCAGGAAGCAAGGGGAATTGTGATCAGGAAGCAAGAGGGATTGTGATCAGGAAGCAAAGGCATTGTGATCAGTAGTCAAGGGGTATTGTGATCAGTGAACAAGGGGTACTGTGATGTGTAAACAGGGGGCATTCTGAAAAGTAAGCAGTGGGCATTGTGATCAGGAAAAAAGGGGCATTGTGATCAGTAACTGGGTTATTGTGATCAATAAGAATGTGGAGTTGTGATCAGGAAACAAAGGACATTGTAATCAGTAGGCAAGGGGTATACTGATAGGTGAACAAGGGGTACTGTGATGTGTAAACTGGGGGCATTCTGATAAGTAAGCAGGGGTCATTGTGATCAGGAAGAAAGGGGCATTGTGATCAGTATGCAGGGAGCATTGTAATCACTAATGAGGGGGTATTGTGATCACAAACAAGGGTCATTATGATCAAGAGCAAGGGGCTTTGTGATCACAAAGCAGGGGTTATTGTGCTCAGTTAGGATGTGGAATTGTGATCAGGAAGTAGAGGAATTGTGATCAGGAAGCAAGAGGTATTGTGATCAGGAAGCAAAGGGCATTGTGATCAGTAGGCAAAGGGTTTTGTGATCGGTGAACAAGGGGTACTGTGACGTGTAAACAGGGGATATTCTGAAAACTAAGCAGGCAGCATTGTGATCAGTAAAAGGGGGCACTGTGATCAGGAACAAACTGGCATTTTGACCAGTAAGCCGGGAGCATTGTAATCACTAATCAGGGGGTATTGTGATCAGAAACAGGGGTCATTATGATCAAGTACAAGCGACATTGTGATCAGTAAAGACGGGGCATTGTGATCACAATGCAGGGGCATTGTTATCATTAACGGGGGTACTGTGATCAGTAAGGATGGGGGATTGTGATCAGGAAATAAGGGGAATTGTGATCAGGAAGCAAGAGGCATTGTGATCAGGAACCAAAGGGCATTGTGAGCAGTAAGCACGGAATATTGTAATCACTAAACATGAGGTATTGTGATCAGAAACAGGGGTCATTATGATCAAGAACAAGCGGCATTTTGATCAGTAAAGAAGGGGCATTGTGATCACAAAGCAGGGGGCATTGTGATCAGTAAAAGGGGGCAGCGTGATCCGGAACAAAGGGGCATTTTGACCAGTAAGCAGGGAGCATTGTAATCACTAATCAGAGGGTATCGTGACTACAAACAAGGGTCATTATTATCAAGAGCAAGGGGCATTGCGATCAGGAAGAATGGGGGATTGTGACCAGGAACCCATGGAATTGTGATCAGGAAGCAAGATATATTGTGATCAGGAAGCAAAGGGCATTGTGATCATTAGGCAAGGGCTATCGTGATCAGTGAACAAGAGGTATGTGATGTGTAAACAGGGCGTATTCTGAAAATTAAACAGGGGGCACTGAGATCAGTATTGGGGGTATTGTGATCAGTAAGGATGGGGATTGTGATCAGGACGCAAGGGCAATTGTGATCAGGAAGCCACAGTTATTGTGATCAGGAAACAAAGGGCATTGTGATCAGTAGGCAAGGGGTATTTTGATCAGTGAACAACGCGTACTGTGATGTGTAAACAGGGGGCAATGAGATCAGGAAGAAAGGACCATTGTGATCAGTAAGCAGGGAGCATTTTAATCACTCATCAGGGGGTATTGTTATCAGAAACAGTGGTCATTATGATTAAGAACAAGGGGCATTGTGATCACAAAGCAGGGGGTATTGTGATCAGTAACACGGGGCATTGTGATCACTAAAGATGGGGGATTGTGATCAGGAAGCAAGGGGAATTGTGATCAGGAAGCAAGAGGCAATGTGATCAGGAAGCAAAGGGCATTGTGAGAAGTAGGCAAGGGATATTGTGATCAGTGAACAAGGGGTACTGTGATGTGTAACAGGGGGCATTCTGAAAAGTAAGCAGGGGGCATTGTGGTCAGTAAAAGGGGGCATTTTGATCAGGTAGATTGGGGCATTGTGATCAGTAAGCAGGGAGCATTCTAATCACTAATCAGGGGGTATTGTGATCAGAAACAAGGGGCATTATGTAAAGAACAAGGGGCATTGTGATAAAAAAACAAGGGGCATTGTGATCACAAAGCAGGGGTCACTGTGATCAGTAACGGGGTATTGTGATCAGTACGAATGGGGGATTTTGATCAGGAAGTAAGGGGAATTGTGATCAGGAAGCAAGAGTCATTGTGATCAGGAAGCAAAGAGCATTGTGAGCAGTAGCAAGGGGTATTGTGATAATTGATCAAGGGTACTGTGATGTGTAAACAGGGGGCATTCTGATAAGTAAGCAGGGGCATTGTGATCAGGAAGAAAGCGGCATTGTGATCAGTAAGCACGGAATATTGTAATCACTATACAGGAGGCATTGTGGTCAGAAACAGGGGTCATTATGATCAAGAACAAGCGGCAATGTGATCAGTAAAGAAGGGGTATTGTGATCACAAAGCAGGGGGCATTGAGATCAGGAAAAAAGGGGCATTTTGAGCAGAAAGCAGGGAGCATTGTAATCACTAATGAAGGGGTTTGTGATCACAACAAGTGTCATTATGATCAAGAGCAAGTGATATTGTGATCACAAAGCAGGGGGCATTGTGATCAGTAAGGATGGGGAATTGTGAACAGGAAATAGCGGAATTGTGATCACGAAGCAAGAGGTATTGTGATCAGGAAGTAAAGGGCATTGTGATCAATACGCAAGGGTATTGTGATCAACGAAGAACGCGTACTGCATGTGTAAACAGGGGGCAATGTGATCAGGAAGAAAGGGACATTGTGAGTAGTAAGCAGGGAGCATTGTAATCATTCATCAGGGGGTATTGTGATCAGAAACAGGGTTCATTATGATCAACAACAAGCGGCATTGTGATCAGTAAAGAAGGGTCATTGTGATCACAAAGCAGGGGCATTGTGATCAGTAACAGGGGTATTGTGATCAGGAAGCAAGGGTAACTGTGATCAGGAAGCAATAGTTATTGATTTCAGGAAGAAAAGGGCATTGTGATCAGTAGGCAAGGGGAATTTTGATCAGTAAGCTGAGGTAATGTGATCAGGAAGCTAAGGGCATTGTGATCACTTGGGAAGGGATATTGTGATCAGTCAACAAGGGGTACTGTGATGTGTAAACAGGGGGCATTCTGAAAAGTCACCAGGCGCATTGTGATCAGAAAGAAAGGGGCATTTTGACCAGTTACCAGGGAGCATTGTAATCACTAATTAGGTGGTATTTTGATCACAAACAGAGGTCATTATGATTAAGAACAAGGGGCATTGTAATCACAAAGCAAGGGGCATTGTGATCAGTAACAGTGGGTGTTGTGAAGAGTAAGGATGGGGGATTGTGATCAGGAAGTAAGGGGAATTGAGATCAGGAAGCAAGAGGTATTGTGCTCAGGAGCAAAAGGCATTGTGTTCAGTAGGCAAGGGGTATTGTGATGTGTAAACGGGACATTCTGAAAAGTAAGCAGGTTTCATTGTGATTATTAAAAGGGGGAATTTTGATCAGGAATAAAGGGGCATTTTGACCAGTAAGCAGGGAGCATTGTAATCACTAATTGGGTGGTATTGTGATCACAAACATGGGCCATTATGATTCAGAACAAGGGGCATTGTGATCACAAAGCAGGGGGCATTGTCATCAGTAACAGGGGGCATTGTGATCACTAAGGATGGGGGATTCTGATCAGGAAGCAAGGGGAATTTTGATCAGGAAGCAAAGGGCATTGTGACCAGTAGGCAAGGCGTTTTGCGATCAGGGAACACGGGGTAACGTGATGTGTAAAGATGGGGCATTCTGATAAGCATGCAGGGGGCAATGTGATCAGGAAGAAAGGTGAATTGTGATCAGGAAGCAAGGGGAATAGTGATCAGGAAGCAAGAGTTACTGTGATCAGGAAGCAAAGGGCATTGTGAGCAGTAGGCAAGGGGTATTGTGATCAGTGAACAACGGGTACTGTGATGTGTAAACAGGGTGCATTCTGAAAAGTAAGCAGGGGGCGTTGTGATCAGGAAGAAAGGGTCATTGTGATCAGTAAGCAGGGAGCATTGTAATCACTAATCAGGGGTATTGTGATCAGAAACAGGGGTCCTCATGATCAAGAGCAAGGGGCACTGTGATCACAATGCAGTGGGCATTGTGATCAGTAAAGATGGGAGATTGTGATCAGGAAGCAAGGGGAATTGTGATCAGGAAGCAAGAGGGATTGTGATCAGGAAGCAAAGGCATTGTGATCAGTAGCCAAGGGGTATTGTGATCAGTGAACAAGGGGTACTGTGATGTGTAAACAGGGGGCATTCTGAAAAGTAAGCAGTGGGCATTGTGATCAGGAAAAAAGGGGCATTGTGATCAGTAACTGGGTTATTGTGATCAATAAGAATGTGGAGTTGTGATCAGGAAACAAAGGACATTGTAATCAGTAGGCAAGGGGTATACTGATAGGTGAACAAGGGGTACTGTGATGTGTAAACTGGGGGCATTCTGATAAGTAAGCAGGGGTCATTGTGATCAGGAAGAAAGGGGCATTGTGATCAGTATGCAGGGAGCATTGTAATCACTAATGAGGGGGTATTGTGATCACAAACAAGGGTCATTATGATCAAGAGCAAGGGGCTTTGTGATCACAAAGCAGGGGTTATTGTGCTCAGTTAGGATGTGGAATTGTGATCAGGAAGTAGAGGAATTGTGATCAGGAAGCAAGAGGTATTGTGATCAGGAAGCAAAGGGCATTGTGATCAGTAGGCAAAGGGTTTTGTGATCGGTGAACAAGGGGTACTGTGACGTGTAAACAGGGGATATTCTGAAAACTAAGCAGGCAGCATTGTGATCAGTAAAAGGGGGCACTGTGATCAGGAACAAACTGGCATTTTGACCAGTAAGCCGGGAGCATTGTAATCACTAATCAGGGGGTATTGTGATCAGAAACAGGGGTCATTATGATCAAGTACAAGCGACATTGTGATCAGTAAAGACGGGGCATTGTGATCACAATGCAGGGGCATTGTTATCATTAACGGGGGTACTGTGATCAGTAAGGATGGGGGATTGTGATCAGGAAGTAAGGGGAATTGAGATCAGGAAGCAAGAAGTATTGTGCTCAGGAGCAAAAGGCATTGTGTTCAGTAGGCAAGGGGTATTGTGATGTGTAAACGGGACATTCTGAAAAGTAAGCAGGTTTCATTGTGATTATTAAAAGGGGGAATTTTGATCAGGAATAAAGGGGCATTTTGACCAGTAAGCAGGGAGCATTGTAATCACTAATTGGGTGGTATTGCGATCACAAACATGGGCCATTATGATTCAGAACAAGGGGCATTGTGATCACAAAGCAGGGGGCATTGTCATCAGTAACAGGGGGCATTGTGATCACTAAGGATGGGGGATTCTGATCAGGAAGCAAGGGGAATTTTGATCAGGAAGCAAAGGGCATTGTGACCAGTAGGCAAGGCGTATTGCGATCAGGGAACAAGGGGTAACGTGATGTGTAAAGACGGGGCATTCTGATAAGCATGCAGGGGGCAATGTGATCAGGAAGAAAGGTGAATTGTGATCAGGAAGCAAGGGGAATTTTGATCAGGAAGCAAGAGTTATCGTGATCAGGAAGCAAAGGGCATTGTGAGCAGTAGGCAAGGGGTATTGTGATCAGAGAACAAGGGGTACTGTGATGTGTAAACAGGGGGCATTCTGATAAGTAAGCAGGGGCATTGTGATCAGGAGAAAAGGGGAATTTTGACCATTAAGCAGGGAGCATTGTAATTACTATGCAGGGTGCATTGTGACTTCAAACAAGGGTCATTATGATCAAGAGCAAGGGGCATTGTGATCACAAAGCAGGGGGCATTGTGATCAGTAAAGATGGGGAATTGTGATCAGGAAGTAAGGGGATTTGTGATCAGGAAGCAAGAGGGATTGTGATCAGGAAGCACGGGGCATTGTGATCAGTAGGCAAGGGGTATTGTGATCAGTGAACAACGGGTACTGTGATGTGTAAACAGGGTGCATTCTGAAAAGTAAGCAGGGGGTGTTGTGATCAGGAAGATAGGGTCATTGTGATCAGTAAGCAGGGAGCATTGTAATCACCAATCAGGGGTATTGTAATCAGAAACAGGGGTCTTCATGATCAAGAGCAAGGGGCACTGTGATCACAATGCAGAGGGAATTGTGATCAGTAAAGATGGGAGATTGTGATCAGGAAGCAAGTGGAATTGTGATCAGGAAGCAAGAGGGATTGTGATCAGGAAGAAAAGGCATTATGACCAGTAGGCAAGGGGTATTGTGATCAGTGAACAAGGGGTAATGTGATGTGTAAACAGGGGGCATTCTGAAAAGTAAGCAGTGGGCATTGTGATCAGGAAAAAAGGGGCATTGTGATCAGTAACTGGGTTATTGTGATCAATAAGAATGTGGAGTTGTGATCAGGAAACAAAGGACATTGTGATCAGTAGGCAAGGGGTATAGTGATAGGTGAACAAGGGGTACTGTGATATGTAAACTGTGGGCATTCTGATAAGTAAGCAGGGGTCATTGTGATCAGGAAGAAAGGGGCATTGTGATCACAAAGCAGGGGGCATTGTGTTCAGTAAAAGGGGGCATTTTTATCCAGAACAAAGGGGCATTTTGACCAGTAAGCAGCGAGAATTGTAACCACTAATCAGGGGGTATTGTGATCAGAAACAGGGGTCATTATGATCAAGAACAAGTAGCATTGTGATCAGTAAAGAACGGGCATTGTGATCACAAAGCAGGCGCTTTGTGATCATTAACGGTGGTATTGCGATCAGGAAGGAAGGGGAATTGTGATCAGAAAGCCAGAGGTATTGTGATCAGGAATCAATGGGCACTGTGATCAGTTGGCAAGGGGTATTGTGATCAGTGAACAAGGGGTACTGTGATGTGTAAACAGGGGGCATTCTGAAAAGTAAACAGTGGGCATTGTGATCAGGAAAAAAGGGGCATTGTGATCAGTAACTGGGTTATTGTGATCAATAAGAATGTGGAGTTGTGATCAGGAAACAAAGGACATTGTGATCAGTAGGCAAGGGGTATAGTGATAGGTGAACAACGGGTACTGTGATGTGTAATCAGGGTGCATTCTGAAAAGTAAGCAGGGCGTGTTGTGATCAGGAAGAAAGGGTCATTGTGATCAGTAAGCAGGGAGCATTGTAATCACTAATCAGGGGTATTGTGATCAGAAAGAGGGGTCTTCATGATCAAGAGCAAGGGGCACTGTGATCACAATGCAGTGGGCATTGTGATCAGTAAAGTTGGAAGATTGTGATCAGGAAGCAAGTGGAATTGTGATCAGGAAGCAAGAGGGATTGTGAGCAGAAAGAAAAGGCATTGTCTTCAGTAGGCAAGGGTATTGTGATCAGTGAACAAGGGGTACTGTGATGTGTAAACAAGGGGCATTCTGAAAAGTAAGCAGTGGGCATTGTGATCAGGAAAAAAGGGGCATTGTGATCAATAACTGGGTTATTCTGATCAATAAGAATGTGGAGTTGTGATCAGGAAAAAAAGGACATTTTGATCAGTAGGCAAGGGGTATAGTGATAGGTGAACAAGGGGTACTGTGATGTGTGAACTGGGGGCATTCTGATAAGTAAGCAGGGGTCATTGTGATCAAGAAGTAAGGGGCATTGTGATCAGTATGCAGGGAGCATTGTAATCACTAATCGGGGTATTGTGATCACAAACAAGGGTCATTATGATCAAGAGCAAGGGGCTTTGTGATCACAAAGCAGGGGCATTGTGATCAGTTAGGATGTGGAATTGTGATCAGGAAGTAGGGGAATTGTGATCAGTAGGCAAGGGGAATTTTGATCAGTCAGCTGAGGTAATGTGATCAGGAAGCTAAGGGCATTGTGATCACTTGGGAAGGGATATTGTGATCAGTCAACAAGGGGTACTGTGATGTGTAAACAGGGGGCATTCTGAAAAGTCACCAGGCGCATTGTGATCAGAAAGAAAGGGGCATTTTGACCAGTTACCAGGGAGCATTGTAATCACTAATTAGGTGGTATTTTGATCACAAACAGAGGTCATTATGATTAAGAACAAGGGGCATTGTAATCACAAAGCAAGGGGCATTGTGATCAGTAACAGTGGGTGTTGTGAACAGTAAGGATGGGGGATTGTGATCAGGAAGTAAGGGGAATTGAGATCAGGAAGCAAGAAGTATTGTGCTCAGGAGCAAAAGGCATTGTGTTCAGTAGGCAAGGGGTATTGTGATGTGTAAACGGGACATTCTGAAAAGTAAGCAGGTTTCATTGTGATTATTAAAAGGGGGAATTTTGATCAGGAATAAAGGGGCATTTCGACCAGTAAGCAGGGAGCATTGTAATCACTAATTGGGTGGTATTGTGATCACAAACATGGGCCATTATGATTCAGAACAAGGGGCATTGTGATCACAAAGCAGGGGGCATTGTCATCAGTAACAGGGGGCATTGTGATCACTAAGGATGGGGGATTCTGATCAGGAAGCAAGGGGAATTTTGATCAGGAAGCAAAGGGCATTGTGACCAGTAGGCAAGGCGTTTTGCGATCAGGGAACACGCGGTAACGTGATGTGTAAAGATGGGGCATTCTGATAAGCATGCAGGGGGCAATGTGATCAGGAAGAAAGGTGAATTGTGATCAGGAAGCAAGGGGAATAGTGATCAGGAAGCAAGAGTTACTGTGATCAGGAAGCAAAGGGCATTGTGAGCAGTAGGCAAGGGGTATTGTGATCAGAGAACAAGGGGTACTGTGATGTGTAAACAGGGGGCATTCTGATAAGAAAGCAGGGGCATTGTGATCAGGAGAAAAGGGTCATTTTGACCATTAAGCAGGGAGCATTGTAATTACTATTCAGGGTGCATTGTAACCACAAACAAGGGTCATTATGATCAAGAGCAAGGGGCATTGTGATCACAAAGCAGGGGGCATTGTGATCAGTAAAGATGGGGAATTGTGATCAGGAAGTAAGGGGATTTGTGATCAGGAAGCAAGAGGGATTGTGATCAGGAAGCACGGGGCATTGTGATCAGTAGGCAAGGGGTATTGTGATCAGTGAACAACGGGTACTGTGATGTGTAAACAGGGTGCATTCTGAAAAGTAAGCAGGGGGTGTTGTGATCAGGAAGATAGGGTCATTGTGATCAGTAAGCAGGGAGCATTGTAATCACCAATCAGGGGTATTGTAATCAGAAACAGGGGTCTTCATGATCAAGAGCAAGGGGCACTGTGATCACAATGCAGAGGGAATTGTGATCAGTAAAGATGGGAGATTGTGATCAGGAAGCAAGTGGAATTGTGATCAGGAAGCAAGAGGGATTGTGATCAGGAAGAAAAGGCATTGTGACCAGTAGGCAAGGGGTATTGTGATCAGTGAACAAGGGGTAATGTGATGTGTAAACAGGGGGCATTCTGAAAAGTAAGCAGTGGGCATTGTGATCAGGAAAAAAGGGGCATTGTGATCAGTAACTGGGTTATTGTGATCAATAAGAATGTGGAGTTGTGATCAGGAAACAAAGGACATTGTGATCAGTAGGCAAGGGGTATAGTGATAGGTGAACAAGGGGTACTGTGATGTGTAAACTGTGGGCATTCTGATAAGTAAGCAGGGGTCATTGTGATCAGGAAGAAAGGGGCATTGTGATCACAAAGCAGGGGGCATTGTGTTCAGTAAAAGGGGGCATTGTTATCCAGAACAAAGGGGCATTTTGACCAGTAAGCAGCGAGAATTGTAACCACTAGTCAGGGGGTATTGTGATCAGAAACAGGGGTCATTATGATCAAGAACAAGTAGCATTGTGATCAGTAAAGAACGGGCATTGTGATCACAAAGCAGGCGCTTTGTGATCATTAACGGTGGTATTGTGATCAGGAAGGAAGAGGAATTGTGATCAGAAAGCCAGAGGTATTGTGATCAGGAATCAATGGGCACTGTGATCAGTTGGCAAGGGGTATTGTGATCAGTGAACAAGGGGTACTGTGATGTGTAAACAGGGGGCATTCTGAAAAGTAAGCAGTGGGCATTGTGATCAGGAAAAAAGGGGCATTGTGATCAGTAACTGGGTTATTGTGATCATTAAGAATGTGGAGTTGTGATCAGGAAACAAAGGACATTGTGATCAGTAGGCAAGGGGTATAGTGATAGGTGAACAACGGGTACTGTGATGTGTAATCAGGGTGCATTCTGAAAAGTAAGCAGGGCGCGTTGTGATCAGGAAGAAAGGGTCATTGTGATCAGTAAGCAGGGAGCATTGTAATCACTAATCAGGGGTATTGTGATTAGAAAGAGGGGTCTTCATGATCAAGAGCAAGGGGCACTGTGATCACAATGCAGTGGGCATTGTGATCAGTAAAGTTGGAAGATTGTGATCAGGAAGCAAGTGGAATTGTGATCAGGAAGCAAGAGGGATTGTGAGCAGAAAGAAAAGGCATTGTCTTCAGTAGGCAAGGGTATTGTGATCAGTGAACAAGGGGTACTGTGATGTGTAAACAAGGGGCATTCTGAAAAGTAAGCAGTGGGCATTGTGATCAGGAAAAAAGGGGCATTGTGATCAATAACTGGGTTATTCTGATCAATAAGAATGTGGAGTTGTGATCAGGAAAAAAAGGACATTTTGATCAGTAGGCAAGGGGTATAGTGATAGGTGAACAAGGGGTACTGTGATGTGTGAACTGGGGGCATTCTGATAAGTAAGCAGGGGTCATTGTGATCAAGAAGTAAGGGGCATTGTGATCAGTATGCAGGGAGCATTGTAATCACTAATCGGGGTATTGTGATCACAAACAAGGGTCATTATGATCAAGAGCAAGGGGCTTTGTGATCACAAAGCAGGGGCATTGTGATCAGTTAGGATGTGGAATTGTGATCTGGAAGTAGGGGAATTGTGATCAGTAGGCAAGGGGAATTTTGGTCAGTCAGCTGAGGTAATGTGATCAGGAAGCTAAGGGCATTGTGATCACTTGGGAAGGGATATTGTGATCAGTCAACAAGGGGTACTGTGATGTGTAAACAGGGGGCATTCTGAAAAGTCACCAGGCGCATTGTGATCAGAAAGAAAGGGGCATTTTGACCAGTTACCAGGGAGCATTGTAATCACTAATTAGGTGGTATTTTGATCACAAACAGAGGTCATTATGATTAAGAACAAGGGGCATTGTAATCACAAAGCAAGGGTCATTGTGATCAGTAACAGTGGGTGTTGTGAACAGTAAGGATGGGGGATTGTGATCAGGAAGTAAGGGGAATTGAGATCAGGAAGCAAGAAGTATTGTGCTCAGGAGCAAAAGGCATTGTGTTCAGTAGGCAAGGGGTATTGTGATGTGTAAACGGGACATTCTGAAAAGTAAGCAGGTTTCATTGTGATTATTAAAAGGGGGAATTTTGATCAGGAATAAAGGGGCATTTTGACCAGTAAGCAGGGAGCATTGTAATCACTAATTGGGTGGTATTGTGATCACAAACATGGGCCATTATGATTCAGAAGAAGGGGCATTGTGATCACAAAGCAGGGGGCATTGTCATCAGTAACAGGGGGCATTGTGATCACTAAGGATGGGGGATTGTGATCAGGAAGCAAGGGGAATTTTGATCAGGAAGCAAAGGGCATTGTGACCAGTAGGCAAGGCGTTTTGCGATCAGGGAACACGGGGTAACGTGATGTGTAAAAATGGGGCATTCTGATAAGCATGCAGGGGGCAATGTGATCAGGAAGAAAGGTGAATTGTGATCAGGAAGCAAGGGGAATAGTGATCAGGAAGCAAGAGTTACTGTGATCAGGAAGCAAAGGGCATTGTGAGCAGTAGGCAAGGGGTATTGTGATCAGAGAACAAGGGGTACTGTGATGTGTAAACAGGGGGCATTCTGATAAGAAAGCAGGGGCATTGTGATCAGGAGAAAAGGGTCATTTTGACCATTAAGCAGGGAGCATTGTAATTACTATTCAGGGTGCATTGTGACCACAAACAAGGGTCATTATGATCAAGAGCAAGGGGCATTGTGATCACAAAGCAGGGGGCATTGTGATCAGTAATGATGGGGAATTGTGATCAGGAAGTAAGGGGATTTGTGATCAGGAAGCAAGAGGGATTGTGATCAGGAAGCAAAGGCATTGTGATCAGTAGGCAAGGGGTATTGTGATCAGTGAACAACGGGTACTGTGATGTGTAAACAGGGTGCATTCTGAAAAGTAAGCAGGGGGCGTTGTGATCAGGAAGAAAGGGTCATTGTGATCAGTAAGCAGGGAGCATTGTAATCACTAATCAGGGGTATTGTGATCAGAAACAGGGGTCTTCATGATCAAGAGCAAGGGGCACTGTGATCACAATGCAGTGGGCATTGTGATCACTAAAGATGGGAGATTGTGATCAGGAAGCAAGGGGAATTGTGATCAGGAAGCAAGAGGTATTGTGATCAGGAAGCAAAGGGCATTGTGATCAGTAGGCAAAGTGTTTTGTGATCGGTGAACAAGGTGTACTGTGACGTGTAAACAGGGGATATTCTGAAAACTAAGCAGGCAGCATTGTGATCAGTAAAGGGGGCACTGTGATCAGGAACAAACTGGCATTTTGACCAGTAAGCCGGGAGCATTGTAATCACTAATCAGGGGGTATTGTGATCAGAAACAGGGGTCATTATGATCAAGTACAAGCGACATTGTGATCAGTAAAGACGGGGCATTGTGATCACAATGCAGGGGCATTGTTATCATTAACGGGGGTACTGTGATCAGTAAGGATGGGGGATTGTGATCAGGAAATAAGGGGAATTGTGATCAGGAAGCAAGAGGCATTGTGATCAGGAACCAAAGGGCATTGTGAGCAGTAAGCACGGAATATTGTAATCACTAAACATGAGGTATTGTGATCAGAAACAGGGGTCATTATGATCAAGAACAAGCGGCATTGTGATCAGTAAAAAGGGGAATTGTGAACACAAAGCAGGGGGCTTTGTGATCAGTAAAAGGGGGCAGTGTGATCCGGAACAAAGGGGCATTTTGACCAGTAGGCAGGGAGCATTGTAATCACTAATCAGAGGGTATCGTGACCACAAACAAGGGTCATTATTATCAAGAGCAAGGGGCATTGCGATCAGGAAGAATGGGGGATTGTGATCAGGAACCCATGGAATTGTGATCAGGAAGCAAGATATATTGTGATCAGGAAGCAAAGGGCATTGTGATCATTAGGCAAGGGCTATCGTGATCAGTGAACAAGAGGTATGTGATGTGTAAACAGGGCGTATTCTGAAAATTAAACAGGGGGCACTGAGATCAGTATCGGGGGTATTGTGATCAGTAAGGATGGGGGATTGTGATCAGGACGCAAGTGCAATTGTGATCAGGAAGCCACAGTTATTGTGATCAGGAAACAAAGGGCATTGTGATCAGTAGGCAAAGGGTATTTTGATCAGTGAACAACGCGTACTGTGATGTGTAAACAGGGGGCAATGAGATCAGGAAGAAAGGGCCATTGTGATCAGTAAGCAGGGAGGATTTTAATCACTCATCAGGGGGTATTGTTATCAGAAACAGTGGTCATTATGATTAAGAACAAGGGGCATTGTGATCACAAAGCAGGGGATATTGTGATCAGTAACACGGGGCATTGTGATCACTAAAGATGGGGGATTGTGATCAGGAAGCAAGGGGAATTGTGATCAGGAAGCAAGAGGCATCGTGATCAGGAAGCAAAGGGCATTGTGAGAAATAGGCAAGGGGTATTGTGATCAGTGAACAAGGGGTACTGTGATGTGTAACAGGGGGCATTCTGAAAAGTAAGCAGGGGGCATTGTGGTCAGTAAAAGGGGGCATTTTGATCAGGAAGAATGGGGCATTGTGATCAGTAAGCAGGGAGCATTCTAATCACTAATCAGGGGGTATTGTGATCAGAAACAAGGGGCATTATGTCAAGAACAAGGGGCATTGTGATAAAAAAACAAGGGGCATTGTGATCACAAAGCAGGGGTCACTGTGATCAGTAACGGGGTATTGTGATCAGTAAGAATGGGGGATTTTGATCAGGAAGTAAGGGGAATTGTGATCAGGAAGCAAGAGTCATTGTGATTAGGAAGCAAAGAGCATTGTGAGCAGTAGGCAATGGGTATTGTGATAATTGATCAAGAGTACTGTGATGTGTAAACAGGGGGCATTCTGATAAGTAAGCAAAGGCATTGTGATCAGGAAGAAAGCGGCATTGTGATCAGTAAGCACGGAATATTGTAATCACTATACAGGAGGTATTGTGATCAGAAACAGGGGTCATTATGATCAAGAACAAGCGGCAATGTGATCAGCAAAGAAGGGGTATTGTGATCACAAAACAGGGGGCATTGTGATCAGGAAAAAAGGGGCATTTTGAGCAGAAAGAAGGGAGCATTGTAATCACTAATGAAGGGGTTTGTGATCACAACAAGTGTCATTATGATCAAGAGCAAGTGGCATTGTGATCACAAAGCAGGGGGCATTGTGATCAGTAAGGATGGGGAATTGTGAACAGGAAATAGCGGAATTGTGATCACGAAGCAAGAGGTATTGTGATCAGGAAGCAAAGGGCATTGTGATCAGTACGCAAGGGGTATTGTGATCAATGAAGAACGCGTACTGCATGTGTAAACAGGGGACAATGTGATCAGGAAGAAAGGGACATTGTGAGTAGTAAGCAGGGAGCATTGTAATCATTCATCAGGGGGTATTGTGATCAGAAACAGGGTTCATTATGATCAAGAACAAGCGGCATTGTGATCAGTAAAGAAGGGTCATTGTGATCACAAAGCAGGGGCATTGTGATCAGTAACAGGGGTATTGTGATCAGGAAGCAAGGGTAATTGTGATCAGGAAGCAATACTTATTGTTTCCAGGAAGCAAAGGGCATTGTGATCAGTAGGCAAGGGGAATTTTGATCAGGAAGCTGAGGTAATGTGATCAGGAAGCTAAGGGCATTGTGATCACTTGGGAAGGGATATTGTGATCAGTCAACAAGGGGTACTGTGATGTGTAAACAGGGGGCATTCTGAAAAGTCACCATGCGCATTGTGATCAGAAAGAAAGGGGCATTTTGACCAGTTACCAGGGAGCATTGTAATCACTAATTAGGTGGTATTTTGATCACAAACAGAGGTCATTATGATTAAGAACAAGGGGCATTGTAATCACAAAGCAAGGGGCATTGTGATCAGTAACAGTGGGTGTTGTGAACAGTAAGGATGGGGGATTGTGATCAGGAAGTAAGGGGAATTGAGATCAGGAAGCAAGAGGTATTGTGCTCAGGAGCAAAAGGCATTGTGTTCAGTAGGCAAGGGGTATTGTGATGTGTAAACGGGACATTCTGAAAAGTAAGCAGGTTTCATTGTGATTATTAAAAGGGGGAATTTTGATCAGGAATAAAGGGGCATTTTGACCAGTAAGCAGGGAGCATTGTAATCACTAATTGGGTGGTATTGTGATCACAAACATGGGCCATTATGATTCAGAACAAGGGGCATTGTGATCACAAAAGGGGGCATTGTCATCAGTAACAGGGGGCATTGTGATCACTAAGGATGGGGGATTCTGATCAGGAAGCAAGGGGAATTTTGATCAGGAAGCAAAGGGCATTGTGACCAGTAGGCAAGGCGTATTGCGATCAGGGAACACGGGGTAACGTGATGTGTAAAGATGGGGCATTCTGATAAGCATGCAGGGGGCAATGTGATCAGGAAGAAAGGTGAATTGTGATCAGGAAGCAAGGGGAATTTTGATCAGGAAGCAAGAGTTATCGTGATCAGGAAGCAAAGGGCATTGTGAGCAGTAGGCAAGGGGTATTGTGATCAGAGAACAAGGGGCACTGTGATGTGTAAACGGGGGGCATTCTGATAAGTAAGCAGGGGCATTGAGATCAGGAAGAAAGCGGCATTGTGATCAGTAAGCTCAGAATATTGTAATCACTATACAGGATGTATTGTGATCAGAAACAGGGGTCATTATGATCAAGAACAAGCGTCAATGTGATCAGTAAAGAAGGGGTATTGTGATCACAAAGCAGGGGGCATTGTGATCAGGAAAAAAGGGGCATTTTGAGCAGAAAGCAGGGAGCATAGTAATCACTAATGAAGGGGTTTGTGATCACAACAAGTGTCATTATGATCAAGAGCAAGTGGCATTGTGATCACAAAGCAGGGGGCATTGTGATCAGTAAGGATGGGGAATTGTGAACAGGAAATAGCGGAATTGTAATCACGAAGCAAGAGGTA
Organism: Hipposideros larvatus; assembly: GCA_031876335.1. Lineage (NCBI taxonomy): Eukaryota > Metazoa > Chordata > Mammalia > Chiroptera > Hipposideridae > Hipposideros > Hipposideros larvatus. The sequence goes on from JAVKSA010000060.1 coordinate 1,283,903, forward strand.
TTGTGATCAGGAAGCAAAGGGCATTGTGAGAAGTAGGCAAGGGGTATTGTGATCAGTGAACAAGGGGTACTGTGATGTGTAACAGGGGGCATTCTGAAAAGTAAGCAGGGGGCATTGTGGTCAGTAAAAGGGGGCATTTTGATCAGGAAGAATGGCGCATTGTGATCAGTAAGCAGGGAGCATTCTAATCACTAATCAGGGGGTATTGTGATCAGAAACAAAGGGCATTATGGTCAAGAACAAGGGGCATTGTGATAAGAAAACAAGGGGCATTGTGATCACAATCAGAGGGCACTGTGATCAGTAACGGGGTATTGTGATCAGTAAGAATGGGCGATTATGATCAGGAAGTAAGGGGAATTGTGATCAGGAAGCAAGAGTCATTGTGATCAGGAAGCAAAGAGCATTGTGAACAGTAGGCAAGGGGTATTGTGATAATTGATCAAGGGTACTGTGATGTGTAAACAGGGTCATTCTGATAAGTAAGCAGGGGCAATGTGATCAGGAAGAAAGAGGCATTGTGATCAGTAAGCTCGGAATATTGTAATCACTATACAGGAAGTATTTTGATCAGAAACAGGGGTCATTATGATCAAGAACAAGCGGCAATGTGATCAGTACAGAAGGGGTATTGTGATCACAAAGCAGGGGGCATTGTGATCAGGAAAAAAGGGGCATTTTGAGCAGAAAGCAGGGAGCATTGTAATCACTAATGAAGGGGTTTGTGATCACAACAAGTGTCATTATGATCAAGAGCAAGTGGCATTGTGATCACAAAGCAGGGGGCATTGTGATCAGTAAGGATGGGGAATTGTGAACAGGAAATAGCGGAATTGTGATCACGAAGCAAGAGGTATTGTGGTCAGGAAGCAAAGGGCATTGTGATCAGTACGCAAGGGGTATTGTGGTCAATGAAGAACGCGTACTGCATGTGTAAACAGGGGGCAATGTGATCAGGAAGAAAGGGACATTGTGAGTAGTAAGCAGGGAGCATTGTAATCATTCAGCAGGGGGTATTGTGATCAGAAACAGGGTTCATTATGATCAAGAACAAGCGGCATTGTGATCAGTAAAGAAGGGTCATTGTGATCACAAAGCAGGGGCATTGTGATCAGTAACAGGGGTATTGTGATCAGGAAGCAAGGGTAACTGTGATCAGGAAGCAATAGTTATTGATTTCAGGAAGAAAAGGGCATTGTGATCAGTAGGCAAGGGGAATTTTGATCAGTAAGCTGAGGTAATGTGATCAGGAAGCTAAGGGCATTGTGATCACTTGGGAAGGGATATTGTGATCAGTCAACAAGGGGTACTGTGATGTGTAAACAGGGGGCATTCTGAAAAGTCACCAGGCGCATTGTGATCAGAAAGAAAGGGGCATTTTGACCAGTTACCAGGGAGCATTGTAATCACTAATTAGGTGGTATTTTGATCACAAACAGAGGTCATTATGATTAAGAACAAGGGGCATTGTAATCACAAAGCAAGGGGCATTGTGATCAGTAACAGTGGGTGTTGTGAAGAGTAAGGATGGGGGATTGTGATCAGGAAGTAAGGGGAATTGAGATCAGGAAGCAAGAGGTATTGTGCTCAGGAGCAAAAGGCATTGTGTTCAGTAGGCAAGGGGTATTGTGATGTGTAAACGGGACATTCTGAAAAGTAAGCAGGTTTCATTGTGATTATTAAAAGGGGGAATTTTGATCAGGAATAAAGGGGCATTTTGACCAGTAAGCAGGGAGCATTGTAATCACTAATTGGGTGGTATTGTGATCACAAACATGGGCCATTATGATTCAGAACAAGGGGCATTGTGATCACAAAGCAGGGGGCATTGTCATCAGTAACAGGGGGCATTGTGATCACTAAGGATGGGGGATTCTGATCAGGAAGCAAGGGGAATTTTGATCAGGAAGCAAAGGGCATTGTGACCAGTAGGCAAGGCGTTTTGCGATCAGGGAACACGGGGTAACGTGATGTGTAAAGATGGGGCATTCTGATAAGCATGCAGGGGGCAATGTGATCAGGAAGAAAGGTGAATTGTGATCAGGAAGCAAGGGGAATAGTGATCAGGAAGCAAGAGTTACTGTGATCAGGAAGCAAAGGGCATTGTGAGCAGTAGGCAAGGGGTATTGTGATCAGTGAACAACGGGTACTGTGATGTGTAAACAGGGTGCATTCTGAAAAGTAAGCAGGGGGCGTTGTGATCAGGAAGAAAGGGTCTTGTGATCAGTAAGCAGGGAGCATTGTAATCACTAATCAGGGGTATTGTGATCAGAAACAGGGGTCCTCATGATCAAGAGCAAGGGGCACTGTGATCACAATGCAGTGGGCATTGTGATCAGTAAAGATGGGAGATTGTGATCAGGAAGCAAGGGGAATTGTGATCAGGAAGCAAGAGGGATTGTGATCAGGAAGCAAAGGCATTGTGATCAGTAGCCAAGGGGTATTGTGATCAGTGAACAAGGGGTACTGTGATGTGTAAACAGGGGGCATTCTGAAAAGTAAGCAGTGGGCATTGTGATCAGGAAAAAAGGGGCATTGTGATCAGTAACTGGGTTATTGTGATCAATAAGAATGTGGAGTTGTGATCAGGAAACAAAGGACATTGTAATCAGTAGGCAAGGGGTATACTGATAGGTGAACAAGGGGTACTGTGATGTGTAAACTGGGGGCATTCTGATAAGTAAGCAGGGGTCATTGTGATCAGGAAGAAAGGGGCATTGTGATCAGTATGCAGGGAGCATTGTAATCACTAATGAGGGGGTATTGTGATCACAAACAAGGGTCATTATGATCAAGAGCAAGGGGCTTTGTGATCACAAAGCAGGGGTTATTGTGCTCAGTTAGGATGTGGAATTGTGATCAGGAAGTAGAGGAATTGTGATCAGGAAGCAAGAGGTATTGTGATCAGGAAGCAAAGGGCATTGTGATCAGTAGGCAAAGGGTTTTGTGATCGGTGAACAAGGGGTACTGTGACGTGTAAACAGGGGATATTCTGAAAACTAAGCAGGCAGCATTGTGATCAGTAAAAGGGGGCACTGTGATCAGGAACAAACTGGCATTTTGACCAGTAAGCCGGGAGCATTGTAATCACTAATCAGGGGGTATTGTGATCAGAAACAGGGGTCATTATGATCAAGTACAAGCGACATTGTGATCAGTAAAGACGGGGCATTGTGATCACAATGCAGGGGCATTGTTATCATTAACGGGGGTACTGTGATCAGTAAGGATGGGGGATTGTGATCAGGAAATAAGGGGAATTGTGATCAGGAAGCAAGAGGCATTGTGATCAGGAACCAAAGGGCATTGTGAGCAGTAAGCACGGAATATTGTAATCACTAAACATGAGGTATTGTGATCAGAAACAGGGGTCATTATGATCAAGAACAAGCGGCATTTTGATCAGTAAAGAAGGGGCATTGTGATCACAAAGCAGGGGGCATTGTGATCAGTAAAAGGGGGCAGCGTGATCCGGAACAAAGGGGCATTTTGACCAGTAAGCAGGGAGCATTGTAATCACTAATCAGAGGGTATCGTGACTACAAACAAGGGTCATTATTATCAAGAGCAAGGGGCATTGCGATCAGGAAGAATGGGGGATTGTGACCAGGAACCCATGGAATTGTGATCAGGAAGCAAGATATATTGTGATCAGGAAGCAAAGGGCATTGTGATCATTAGGCAAGGGCTATCGTGATCAGTGAACAAGAGGTATGTGATGTGTAAACAGGGCGTATTCTGAAAATTAAACAGGGGGCACTGAGATCAGTATCGGGGGTATTGTGATCAGTAAGGATGGGGATTGTGATCAGGACGCAAGGGCAATTGTGATCAGGAAGCCACAGTTATTGTGATCAGGAAACAAAGGGCATTGTGATCAGTAGGCAAGGGGTATTTTGATCAGTGAACAACGCGTACTGTGATGTGTAAACAGGGGGCAATGAGATCAGGAAGAAAGGACCATTGTGATCAGTAAGCAGGGAGCATTTTAATCACTCATCAGGGGGTATTGTTATCAGAAACAGTGGTCATTATGATTAAGAACAAGGGGCATTGTGATCACAAAGCAGGGGGTATTGTGATCAGTAACACGGGGCATTGTGATCACTAAAGATGGGGGATTGTGATCAGGAAGCAAGGGGAATTGTGATCAGGAAGCAAGAGGCAATGTGATCAGGAAGCAAAGGGCATTGTGAGAAGTAGGCAAGGGATATTGTGATCAGTGAACAAGGGGTACTGTGATGTGTAACAGGGGGCATTCTGAAAAGTAAGCAGGGGGCATTGTGGTCAGTAAAAGGGGGCATTTTGATCAGGTAGATTGGGGCATTGTGATCAGTAAGCAGGGAGCATTCTAATCACTAATCAGGGGGTATTGTGATCAGAAACAAGGGGCATTATGTAAAGAACAAGGGGCATTGTGATAAAAAAACAAGGGGCATTGTGATCACAAAGCAGGGGTCACTGTGATCAGTAACGGGGTATTGTGATCAGTACGAATGGGGGATTTTGATCAGGAAGTAAGGGGAATTGTGATCAGGAAGCAAGAGTCATTGTGATCAGGAAGCAAAGAGCATTGTGAGCAGTAGCAAGGGGTATTGTGATAATTGATCAAGGGTACTGTGATGTGTAAACAGGGGGCATTCTGATAAGTAAGCAGGGGCATTGTGATCAGGAAGAAAGCGGCATTGTGATCAGTAAGCACGGAATATTGTAATCACTATACAGGAGGCATTGTGGTCAGAAACAGGGGTCATTATGATCAAGAACAAGCGGCAATGTGATCAGTAAAGAAGGGGTATTGTGATCACAAAGCAGGGGGCATTGTGATCAGGAAAAAAGGGGCATTTTGAGCAGAAAGCAGGGAGCATTGTAATCACTAATGAAGGGGTTTGTGATCACAACAAGTGTCATTATGATCAAGAGCAAGTGATATTGTGATCACAAAGCAGGGGGCATTGTGATCAGTAAGGATGGGGAATTGTGAACAGGAAATAGCGGAATTGTGATCACGAAGCAAGAGGTATTGTGATCAGGAAGTAAAGGGCATTGTGATCAATACGCAAGGGTATTGTGATCAACGAAGAACGCGTACTGCATGTGTAAACAGGGGGCAATGTGATCAGGAAGAAAGGGACATTGTGAGTAGTAAGCAGGGAGCATTGTAATCATTCATCAGGGGGTATTGTGATCAGAAACAGGGTTCATTATGATCAAGAACAAGCGGCATTGTGATCAGTAAAGAAGGGTCATTGTGATCACAAAGCAGGGGCATTGTGATCAGTAACAGGGGTATTGTGATCAGGAAGCAAGGGTAACTGTGATCAGGAAGCAATAGTTATTGATTTCAGGAAGAAAAGGGCATTGTGATCAGTAGGCAAGGGGAATTTTGATCAGTAAGCTGAGGTAATGTGATCAGGAAGCTAAGGGCATTGTGATCACTTGGGAAGGGATATTGTGATCAGTCAACAAGGGGTACTGTGATGTGTAAACAGGGGGCATTCTGAAAAGTCACCAGGCGCATTGTGATCAGAAAGAAAGGGGCATTTTGACCAGTTACCAGGGAGCATTGTAATCACTAATTAGGTGGTATTTTGATCACAAACAGAGGTCATTATGATTAAGAACAAGGGGCATTGTAATCACAAAGCAAGGGGCATTGTGATCAGTAACAGTGGGTGTTGTGAAGAGTAAGGATGGGGGATTGTGATCAGGAAGTAAGGGGAATTGAGATCAGGAAGCAAGAGGTATTGTGCTCAGGAGCAAAAGGCATTGTGTTCAGTAGGCAAGGGGTATTGTGATGTGTAAACGGGACATTCTGAAAAGTAAGCAGGTTTCATTGTGATTATTAAAAGGGGGAATTTTGATCAGGAATAAAGGGGCATTTTGACCAGTAAGCAGGGAGCATTGTAATCACTAATTGGGTGGTATTGTGATCACAAACATGGGCCATTATGATTCAGAACAAGGGGCATTGTGATCACAAAGCAGGGGGCATTGTCATCAGTAACAGGGGGCATTGTGATCACTAAGGATGGGGGATTCTGATCAGGAAGCAAGGGGAATTTTGATCAGGAAGCAAAGGGCATTGTGACCAGTAGGCAAGGCGTTTTGCGATCAGGGAACACGGGGTAACGTGATGTGTAAAGATGGGGCATTCTGATAAGCATGCAGGGGGCAATGTGATCAGGAAGAAAGGTGAATTGTGATCAGGAAGCAAGGGGAATAGTGATCAGGAAGCAAGAGTTACTGTGATCAGGAAGCAAAGGGCATTGTGAGCAGTAGGCAAGGGGTATTGTGATCAGTGAACAACGGGTACTGTGATGTGTAAACAGGGTGCATTCTGAAAAGTAAGCAGGGGGCGTTGTGATCAGGAAGAAAGGGTCATTGTGATCAGTAAGCAGGGAGCATTGTAATCACTAATCAGGGGTATTGTGATCAGAAACAGGGGTCCTCATGATCAAGAGCAAGGGGCACTGTGATCACAATGCAGTGGGCATTGTGATCAGTAAAGATGGGAGATTGTGATCAGGAAGCAAGGGGAATTGTGATCAGGAAGCAAGAGGGATTGTGATCAGGAAGCAAAGGCATTGTGATCAGTAGCCAAGGGGTATTGTGATCAGTGAACAAGGGGTACTGTGATGTGTAAACAGGGGGCATTCTGAAAAGTAAGCAGTGGGCATTGTGATCAGGAAAAAAGGGGCATTGTGATCAGTAACTGGGTTATTGTGATCAATAAGAATGTGGAGTTGTGATCAGGAAACAAAGGACATTGTAATCAGTAGGCAAGGGGTATACTGATAGGTGAACAAGGGGTACTGTGATGTGTAAACTGGGGGCATTCTGATAAGTAAGCAGGGGTCATTGTGATCAGGAAGAAAGGGGCATTGTGATCAGTATGCAGGGAGCATTGTAATCACTAATGAGGGGGTATTGTGATCACAAACAAGGGTCATTATGATCAAGAGCAAGGGGCTTTGTGATCACAAAGCAGGGGTTATTGTGCTCAGTTAGGATGTGGAATTGTGATCAGGAAGTAGAGGAATTGTGATCAGGAAGCAAGAGGTATTGTGATCAGGAAGCAAAGGGCATTGTGATCAGTAGGCAAAGGGTTTTGTGATCGGTGAACAAGGGGTACTGTGACGTGTAAACAGGGGATATTCTGAAAACTAAGCAGGCAGCATTGTGATCAGTAAAAGGGGGCACTGTGATCAGGAACAAACTGGCATTTTGACCAGTAAGCCGGGAGCATTGTAATCACTAATCAGGGGGTATTGTGATCAGAAACAGGGGTCATTATGATCAAGTACAAGCGACATTGTGATCAGTAAAGACGGGGCATTGTGATCACAATGCAGGGGCATTGTTATCATTAACGGGGGTACTGTGATCAGTAAGGATGGGGGATTGTGATCAGGAAGTAAGGGGAATTGAGATCAGGAAGCAAGAAGTATTGTGCTCAGGAGCAAAAGGCATTGTGTTCAGTAGGCAAGGGGTATTGTGATGTGTAAACGGGACATTCTGAAAAGTAAGCAGGTTTCATTGTGATTATTAAAAGGGGGAATTTTGATCAGGAATAAAGGGGCATTTTGACCAGTAAGCAGGGAGCATTGTAATCACTAATTGGGTGGTATTGTGATCACAAACATGGGCCATTATGATTCAGAACAAGGGGCATTGTGATCACAAAGCAGGGGGCATTGTCATCAGTAACAGGGGGCATTGTGATCACTAAGGATGGGGGATTCTGATCAGGAAGCAAGGGGAATTTTGATCAGGAAGCAAAGGGCATTGTGACCAGTAGGCAAGGCGTATTGCGATCAGGGAACAAGGGGTAACGTGATGTGTAAAGACGGGGCATTCTGATAAGCATGCAGGGGGCAATGTGATCAGGAAGAAAGGTGAATTGTGATCAGGAAGCAAGGGGAATTTTGATCAGGAAGCAAGAGTTATCGTGATCAGGAAGCAAAGGGCATTGTGAGCAGTAGGCAAGGGGTATTGTGATCAGAGAACAAGGGGTACTGTGATGTGTAAACAGGGGGCATTCTGATAAGTAAGCAGGGGCATTGTGATCAGGAGAAAAGGGTCATTTTGACCATTAAGCAGGGAGCATTGTAATTACTATGCAGGGTGCATTGTGACTTCAAACAAGGGTCATTATGATCAAGAGCAAGGGGCATTGTGATCACAAAGCAGGGGGCATTGTGATCAGTAAAGATGGGGAATTGTGATCAGGAAGTAAGGGGATTTGTGATCAGGAAGCAAGAGGGATTGTGATCAGGAAGCACGGGGCATTGTGATCAGTAGGCAAGGGGTATTGTGATCAGTGAACAACGGGTACTGTGATGTGTAAACAGGGTGCATTCTGAAAAGTAAGCAGGGGGTGTTGTGATCAGGAAGATAGGGTCATTGTGATCAGTAAGCAGGGAGCATTGTAATCACCAATCAGGGGTATTGTAATCAGAAACAGGGGTCTTCATGATCAAGAGCAAGGGGCACTGTGATCACAATGCAGAGGGAATTGTGATCAGTAAAGATGGGAGATTGTGATCAGGAAGCAAGTGGAATTGTGATCAGGAAGCAAGAGGGATTGTGATCAGGAAGAAAAGGCATTATGACCAGTAGGCAAGGGGTATTGTGATCAGTGAACAAGGGGTAATGTGATGTGTAAACAGGGGGCATTCTGAAAAGTAAGCAGTGGGCATTGTGATCAGGAAAAAAGGGGCATTGTGATCAGTAACTGGGTTATTGTGATCAATAAGAATGTGGAGTTGTGATCAGGAAACAAAGGACATTGTGATCAGTAGGCAAGGGGTATAGTGATAGGTGAACAAGGGGTACTGTGATATGTAAACTGTGGGCATTCTGATAAGTAAGCAGGGGTCATTGTGATCAGGAAGAAAGGGGCATTGTGATCACAAAGCAGGGGGCATTGTGTTCAGTAAAAGGGGGCATTTTTATCCAGAACAAAGGGGCATTTTGACCAGTAAGCAGCGAGAATTGTAACCACTAATCAGGGGGTATTGTGATCAGAAACAGGGGTCATTATGATCAAGAACAAGTAGCATTGTGATCAGTAAAGAACGGGCATTGTGATCACAAAGCAGGCGCTTTGTGATCATTAACGGTGGTATTGCGATCAGGAAGGAAGGGGAATTGTGATCAGAAAGCCAGAGGTATTGTGATCAGGAATCAATGGGCACTGTGATCAGTTGGCAAGGGGTATTGTGATCAGTGAACAAGGGGTACTGTGATGTGTAAACAGGGGGCATTCTGAAAAGTAAACAGTGGGCATTGTGATCAGGAAAAAAGGGGCATTGTGATCAGTAACTGGGTTATTGTGATCAATAAGAATGTGGAGTTGTGATCAGGAAACAAAGGACATTGTGATCAGTAGGCAAGGGGTATAGTGATAGGTGAACAACGGGTACTGTGATGTGTAATCAGGGTGCATTCTGAAAAGTAAGCAGGGCGCGTTGTGATCAGGAAGAAAGGGTCATTGTGATCAGTAAGCAGGGAGCATTGTAATCACTAATCAGGGGTATTGTGATCAGAAAGAGGGGTCTTCATGATCAAGAGCAAGGGGCACTGTGATCACAATGCAGTGGGCATTGTGATCAGTAAAGTTGGAAGATTGTGATCAGGAAGCAAGTGGAATTGTGATCAGGAAGCAAGAGGGATTGTGAGCAGAAAGAAAAGGCATTGTCTTCAGTAGGCAAGGGTATTGTGATCAGTGAACAAGGGGTACTGTGATGTGTAAACAAGGGGCATTCTGAAAAGTAAGCAGTGGGCATTGTGATCAGGAAAAAAGGGGCATTGTGATCAATAACTGGGTTATTCTGATCAATAAGAATGTGGAGTTGTGATCAGGAAAAAAAGGACATTTTGATCAGTAGGCAAGGGGTATAGTGATAGGTGAACAAGGGGTACTGTGATGTGTGAACTGGGGGCATTCTGATAAGTAAGCAGGGGTCATTGTGATCAAGAAGTAAGGGGCATTGTGATCAGTATGCAGGGAGCATTGTAATCACTAATCGGGGTATTGTGATCACAAACAAGGGTCATTATGATCAAGAGCAAGGGGCTTTGTGATCACAAAGCAGGGGCATTGTGATCAGTTAGGATGTGGAATTGTGATCAGGAAGTAGGGGAATTGTGATCAGTAGGCAAGGGGAATTTTGATCAGTCAGCTGAGGTAATGTGATCAGGAAGCTAAGGGCATTGTGATCACTTGGGAAGGGATATTGTGATCAGTCAACAAGGGGTACTGTGATGTGTAAACAGGGGGCATTCTGAAAAGTCACCAGGCGCATTGTGATCAGAAAGAAAGGGGCATTTTGACCAGTTACCAGGGAGCATTGTAATCACTAATTAGGTGGTATTTTGATCACAAACAGAGGTCATTATGATTAAGAACAAGGGGCATTGTAATCACAAAGCAAGGGGCATTGTGATCAGTAACAGTGGGTGTTGTGAACAGTAAGGATGGGGGATTGTGATCAGGAAGTAAGGGGAATTGAGATCAGGAAGCAAGAAGTATTGTGCTCAGGAGCAAAAGGCATTGTGTTCAGTAGGCAAGGGGTATTGTGATGTGTAAACGGGACATTCTGAAAAGTAAGCAGGTTTCATTGTGATTATTAAAAGGGGGAATTTTGATCAGGAATAAAGGGGCATTTCGACCAGTAAGCAGGGAGCATTGTAATCACTAATTGGGTGGTATTGTGATCACAAACATGGGCCATTATGATTCAGAACAAGGGGCATTGTGATCACAAAGCAGGGGGCATTGTCATCAGTAACAGGGGGCATTGTGATCACTAAGGATGGGGGATTCTGATCAGGAAGCAAGGGGAATTTTGATCAGGAAGCAAAGGGCATTGTGACCAGTAGGCAAGGCGTTTTGCGATCAGGGAACACGCGGTAACGTGATGTGTAAAGATGGGGCATTCTGATAAGCATGCAGGGGGCAATGTGATCAGGAAGAAAGGTGAATTGTGATCAGGAAGCAAGGGGAATAGTGATCAGGAAGCAAGAGTTACTGTGATCAGGAAGCAAAGGGCATTGTGAGCAGTAGGCAAGGGGTATTGTGATCAGAGAACAAGGGGTACTGTGATGTGTAAACAGGGGGCATTCTGATAAGAAAGCAGGGGCATTGTGATCAGGAGAAAAGGGTCATTTTGACCATTAAGCAGGGAGCATTGTAATTACTATTCAGGGTGCATTGTAACCACAAACAAGGGTCATTATGATCAAGAGCAAGGGGCATTGTGATCACAAAGCAGGGGGCATTGTGATCAGTAAAGATGGGGAATTGTGATCAGGAAGTAAGGGGATTTGTGATCAGGAAGCAAGAGGGATTGTGATCAGGAAGCACGGGGCATTGTGATCAGTAGGCAAGGGGTATTGTGATCAGTGAACAACGGGTACTGTGATGTGTAAACAGGGTGCATTCTGAAAAGTAAGCAGGGGGTGTTGTGATCAGGAAGATAGGGTCATTGTGATCAGTAAGCAGGGAGCATTGTAATCACCAATCAGGGGTATTGTAATCAGAAACAGGGGTCTTCATGATCAAGAGCAAGGGGCACTGTGATCACAATGCAGAGGGAATTGTGATCAGTAAAGATGGGAGATTGTGATCAGGAAGCAAGTGGAATTGTGATCAGGAAGCAAGAGGGATTGTGATCAGGAAGAAAAGGCATTGTGACCAGTAGGCAAGGGGTATTGTGATCAGTGAACAAGGGGTAATGTGATGTGTAAACAGGGGGCATTCTGAAAAGTAAGCAGTGGGCATTGTGATCAGGAAAAAAGGGGCATTGTGATCAGTAACTGGGTTATTGTGATCAATAAGAATGTGGAGTTGTGATCAGGAAACAAAGGACATTGTGATCAGTAGGCAAGGGGTATAGTGATAGGTGAACAAGGGGTACTGTGATGTGTAAACTGTGGGCATTCTGATAAGTAAGCAGGGGTCATTGTGATCAGGAAGAAAGGGGCATTGTGATCACAAAGCAGGGGGCATTGTGTTCAGTAAAAGGGGGCATTGTTATCCAGAACAAAGGGGCATTTTGACCAGTAAGCAGCGAGAATTGTAACCACTAGTCAGGGGGTATTGTGATCAGAAACAGGGGTCATTATGATCAAGAACAAGTAGCATTGTGATCAGTAAAGAACGGGCATTGTGATCACAAAGCAGGCGCTTTGTGATCATTAACGGTGGTATTGTGATCAGGAAGGAAGAGGAATTGTGATCAGAAAGCCAGAGGTATTGTGATCAGGAATCAATGGGCACTGTGATCAGTTGGCAAGGGGTATTGTGATCAGTGAACAAGGGGTACTGTGATGTGTAAACAGGGGGCATTCTGAAAAGTAAGCAGTGGGCATTGTGATCAGGAAAAAAGGGGCATTGTGATCAGTAACTGGGTTATTGTGATCATTAAGAATGTGGAGTTGTGATCAGGAAACAAAGGACATTGTGATCAGTAGGCAAGGGGTATAGTGATAGGTGAACAACGGGTACTGTGATGTGTAATCAGGGTGCATTCTGAAAAGTAAGCAGGGCGCGTTGTGATCAGGAAGAAAGGGTCATTGTGATCAGTAAGCAGGGAGCATTGTAATCACTAATCAGGGGTATTGTGATTAGAAAGAGGGGTCTTCATGATCAAGAGCAAGGGGCACTGTGATCACAATGCAGTGGGCATTGTGATCAGTAAAGTTGGAAGATTGTGATCAGGAAGCAAGTGGAATTGTGATCAGGAAGCAAGAGGGATTGTGAGCAGAAAGAAAAGGCATTGTCTTCAGTAGGCAAGGGTATTGTGATCAGTGAACAAGGGGTACTGTGATGTGTAAACAAGGGGCATTCTGAAAAGTAAGCAGTGGGCATTGTGATCAGGAAAAAAGGGGCATTGTGATCAATAACTGGGTTATTCTGATCAATAAGAATGTGGAGTTGTGATCAGGAAAAAAAGGACATTTTGATCAGTAGGCAAGGGGTATAGTGATAGGTGAACAAGGGGTACTGTGATGTGTGAACTGGGGGCATTCTGATAAGTAAGCAGGGGTCATTGTGATCAAGAAGTAAGGGGCATTGTGATCAGTATGCAGGGAGCATTGTAATCACTAATCGGGGTATTGTGATCACAAACAAGGGTCATTATGATCAAGAGCAAGGGGCTTTGTGATCACAAAGCAGGGGCATTGTGATCAGTTAGGATGTGGAATTGTGATCTGGAAGTAGGGGAATTGTGATCAGTAGGCAAGGGGAATTTTGGTCAGTCAGCTGAGGTAATGTGATCAGGAAGCTAAGGGCATTGTGATCACTTGGGAAGGGATATTGTGATCAGTCAACAAGGGGTACTGTGATGTGTAAACAGGGGGCATTCTGAAAAGTCACCAGGCGCATTGTGATCAGAAAGAAAGGGGCATTTTGACCAGTTACCAGGGAGCATTGTAATCACTAATTAGGTGGTATTTTGATCACAAACAGAGGTCATTATGATTAAGAACAAGGGGCATTGTAATCACAAAGCAAGGGTCATTGTGATCAGTAACAGTGGGTGTTGTGAACAGTAAGGATGGGGGATTGTGATCAGGAAGTAAGGGGAATTGAGATCAGGAAGCAAGAAGTATTGTGCTCAGGAGCAAAAGGCATTGTGTTCAGTAGGCAAGGGGTATTGTGATGTGTAAACGGGACATTCTGAAAAGTAAGCAGGTTTCATTGTGATTATTAAAAGGGGGAATTTTGATCAGGAATAAAGGGGCATTTTGACCAGTAAGCAGGGAGCATTGTAATCACTAATTGGGTGGTATTGTGATCACAAACATGGGCCATTATGATTCAGAAGAAGGGGCATTGTGATCACAAAGCAGGGGGCATTGTCATCAGTAACAGGGGGCATTGTGATCACTAAGGATGGGGGATTGTGATCAGGAAGCAAGGGGAATTTTGATCAGGAAGCAAAGGGCATTGTGACCAGTAGGCAAGGCGTTTTGCGATCAGGGAACACGGGGTAACGTGATGTGTAAAAATGGGGCATTCTGATAAGCATGCAGGGGGCAATGTGATCAGGAAGAAAGGTGAATTGTGATCAGGAAGCAAGGGGAATAGTGATCAGGAAGCAAGAGTTACTGTGATCAGGAAGCAAAGGGCATTGTGAGCAGTAGGCAAGGGGTATTGTGATCAGAGAACAAGGGGTACTGTGATGTGTAAACAGGGGGCATTCTGATAAGAAAGCAGGGGCATTGTGATCAGGAGAAAAGGGTCATTTTGACCATTAAGCAGGGAGCATTGTAATTACTATTCAGGGTGCATTGTGACCACAAACAAGGGTCATTATGATCAAGAGCAAGGGGCATTGTGATCACAAAGCAGGGGGCATTGTGATCAGTAATGATGGGGAATTGTGATCAGGAAGTAAGGGGATTTGTGATCAGGAAGCAAGAGGGATTGTGATCAGGAAGCAAAGGCATTGTGATCAGTAGGCAAGGGGTATTGTGATCAGTGAACAACGGGTACTGTGATGTGTAAACAGGGTGCATTCTGAAAAGTAAGCAGGGGGCGTTGTGATCAGGAAGAAAGGGTCATTGTGATCAGTAAGCAGGGAGCATTGTAATCACTAATCAGGGGTATTGTGATCAGAAACAGGGGTCTTCATGATCAAGAGCAAGGGGCACTGTGATCACAATGCAGTGGGCATTGTGATCACTAAAGATGGGAGATTGTGATCAGGAAGCAAGGGGAATTGTGATCAGGAAGCAAGAGGTATTGTGATCAGGAAGCAAAGGGCATTGTGATCAGTAGGCAAAGTGTTTTGTGATCGGTGAACAAGGTGTACTGTGACGTGTAAACAGGGGATATTCTGAAAACTAAGCAGGCAGCATTGTGATCAGTAAAGGGGGCACTGTGATCAGGAACAAACTGGCATTTTGACCAGTAAGCCGGGAGCATTGTAATCACTAATCAGGGGGTATTGTGATCAGAAACAGGGGTCATTATGATCAAGTACAAGCGACATTGTGATCAGTAAAGACGGGGCATTGTGATCACAATGCAGGGGCATTGTTATCATTAACGGGGGTACTGTGATCAGTAAGGATGGGGGATTGTGATCAGGAAATAAGGGGAATTGTGATCAGGAAGCAAGAGGCATTGTGATCAGGAACCAAAGGGCATTGTGAGCAGTAAGCACGGAATATTGTAATCACTAAACATGAGGTATTGTGATCAGAAACAGGGGTCATTATGATCAAGAACAAGCGGCATTGTGATCAGTAAAAAGGGGAATTGTGAACACAAAGCAGGGGGCTTTGTGATCAGTAAAAGGGGGCAGTGTGATCCGGAACAAAGGGGCATTTTGACCAGTAGGCAGGGAGCATTGTAATCACTAATCAGAGGGTATCGTGACCACAAACAAGGGTCATTATTATCAAGAGCAAGGGGCATTGCGATCAGGAAGAATGGGGGATTGTGATCAGGAACCCATGGAATTGTGATCAGGAAGCAAGATATATTGTGATCAGGAAGCAAAGGGCATTGTGATCATTAGGCAAGGGCTATCGTGATCAGTGAACAAGAGGTATGTGATGTGTAAACAGGGCGTATTCTGAAAATTAAACAGGGGGCACTGAGATCAGTATCGGGGGTATTGTGATCAGTAAGGATGGGGGATTGTGATCAGGACGCAAGTGCAATTGTGATCAGGAAGCCACAGTTATTGTGATCAGGAAACAAAGGGCATTGTGATCAGTAGGCAAAGGGTATTTTGATCAGTGAACAACGCGTACTGTGATGTGTAAACAGGGGGCAATGAGATCAGGAAGAAAGGGCCATTGTGATCAGTAAGCAGGGAGGATTTTAATCACTCATCAGGGGGTATTGTTATCAGAAACAGTGGTCATTATGATTAAGAACAAGGGGCATTGTGATCACAAAGCAGGGGATATTGTGATCAGTAACACGGGGCATTGTGATCACTAAAGATGGGGGATTGTGATCAGGAAGCAAGGGGAATTGTGATCAGGAAGCAAGAGGCATCGTGATCAGGAAGCAAAGGGCATTGTGAGAAATAGGCAAGGGGTATTGTGATCAGTGAACAAGGGGTACTGTGATGTGTAACAGGGGGCATTCTGAAAAGTAAGCAGGGGGCATTGTGGTCAGTAAAAGGGGGCATTTTGATCAGGAAGAATGGGGCATTGTGATCAGTAAGCAGGGAGCATTCTAATCACTAATCAGGGGGTATTGTGATCAGAAACAAGGGGCATTATGTCAAGAACAAGGGGCATTGTGATAAAAAAACAAGGGGCATTGTGATCACAAAGCAGGGGTCACTGTGATCAGTAACGGGGTATTGTGATCAGTAAGAATGGGGGATTTTGATCAGGAAGTAAGGGGAATTGTGATCAGGAAGCAAGAGTCATTGTGATTAGGAAGCAAAGAGCATTGTGAGCAGTAGGCAATGGGTATTGTGATAATTGATCAAGAGTACTGTGATGTGTAAACAGGGGGCATTCTGATAAGTAAGCAAAGGCATTGTGATCAGGAAGAAAGCGGCATTGTGATCAGTAAGCACGGAATATTGTAATCACTATACAGGAGGTATTGTGATCAGAAACAGGGGTCATTATGATCAAGAACAAGCGGCAATGTGATCAGCAAAGAAGGGGTATTGTGATCACAAAACAGGGGGCATTGTGATCAGGAAAAAAGGGGCATTTTGAGCAGAAAGAAGGGAGCATTGTAATCACTAATGAAGGGGTTTGTGATCACAACAAGTGTCATTATGATCAAGAGCAAGTGGCATTGTGATCACAAAGCAGGGGGCATTGTGATCAGTAAGGATGGGGAATTGTGAACAGGAAATAGCGGAATTGTGATCACGAAGCAAGAGGTATTGTGATCAGGAAGCAAAGGGCATTGTGATCAGTACGCAAGGGGTATTGTGATCAATGAAGAACGCGTACTGCATGTGTAAACAGGGGACAATGTGATCAGGAAGAAAGGGACATTGTGAGTAGTAAGCAGGGAGCATTGTAATCATTCATCAGGGGGTATTGTGATCAGAAACAGGGTTCATTATGATCAAGAACAAGCGGCATTGTGATCAGTAAAGAAGGGTCATTGTGATCACAAAGCAGGGGCATTGTGATCAGTAACAGGGGTATTGTGATCAGGAAGCAAGGGTAATTGTGATCAGGAAGCAATACTTATTGTTTCCAGGAAGCAAAGGGCATTGTGATCAGTAGGCAAGGGGAATTTTGATCAGGAAGCTGAGGTAATGTGATCAGGAAGCTAAGGGCATTGTGATCACTTGGGAAGGGATATTGTGATCAGTCAACAAGGGGTACTGTGATGTGTAAACAGGGGGCATTCTGAAAAGTCACCATGCGCATTGTGATCAGAAAGAAAGGGGCATTTTGACCAGTTACCAGGGAGCATTGTAATCACTAATTAGGTGGTATTTTGATCACAAACAGAGGTCATTATGATTAAGAACAAGGGGCATTGTAATCACAAAGCAAGGGGCATTGTGATCAGTAACAGTGGGTGTTGTGAACAGTAAGGATGAGGGATTGTGATCAGGAAGTAAGGGGAATTGAGATCAGGAAGCAGCAGGTATTGTGCTCAGGAGCAAAAGGCATTGTGTTCAGTAGGCAAGGGGTATTGTGATGTGTAAACAGGGGACATTCTGAAAAGTAAGCAGGTTTCATTGTGATCATTAACAGGGGGAATTTTGATCAGGAATAAAGGGGCATTTTGACCAGTAAGCAGGGAGCATTGTAATCACTAATTGGGTGGTATTGTGATCACAAACATGGGCCATTATGATTCAGAACAAGGGGCATTGTGATCACAAAGCAGGGGGCATTGTCATCAGTAACAGGGGGCATTGTGATCACTAAGGATGGGGGATTCTGATCAGGAAGCAAGGGGAATTTTGATCAGGAAGCAAAGGGCATTGTGACCAGTAGGCAAGGCGTATTGCGATCAGGGAACAAGGGGTAACGTGATGTGTAAAGACGGGGCATTCTGATAAGCATGCAGGGGGCAATGTGATCAGGAAGAAAGGTGAATTGTGATCAGGAAGCAAGGGGAATTTTGATCAGGAAGCAAGAGTTATCGTGATCAGGAAGCAAAGGGCATTGTGAGCAGTAGGCAAGGGGTATTGTGATCAGAGAACAAGGGGTACTGTGATGTGTAAACAGGGGGCATTCTGATAAGTAAGCAGGGGCATTGTGATCCGGAGAAAAGGGGAATTTTGACCATTAAGCAGGGAGCATTGTAATTACTATGCAGGGTGCATTGTGACTTCAAACAAGGGTCATTATGATCAAGAGCAAGGGGCATTGTGATCACAAAGCAGGGGGCATTGTGATCAGTAATGATGGGGAATTGTGATCAGGAAGTAAGGGGATTTGTGATCAGGAAGCAAGAGGGATTGTGATCAGGAAGCAAGGGGCATTGTGATCTGTAGGCAAGGGGTATTGTGATCAGTGAACAACGGGTACTGTGATGTGTAAACAGGGTGCATTCTGAAAAGTAAGCAGGGGGTGTTGTGATCAGGAAGATAGGGTCATTGTGATCAGTAAGCAGGGAGCAATGTAATCACCAATCAGGGGTATTGTGATCAGAAACAGGGGTCTTCATGATCAAGAGCAAGGGGCACTGTGATCACAATGCAGAGGGAATTGTGATCAGTAAAGATGGGAGATTGTGATCAGGAAGCAAGGGAATTGTGATCAGGAAGCAAGAGGGATTGTGATCAGGAAGAAAAGGCATTGTGACCAGTAGGCAAGGGGTATTGTGATCAGTGAACAAGGGGTAATGTGATGTGTAAACAGGGGGCATTCTGAAAAGTAAGCAGTGGGCATTGTGATCAGATTAAAAGGGGCATTGTGATCAGTAACTGAGTTATTGTGATCAATAAGAATGTGGAGTTGTGATCAGGAAACAAAGGACATTGTGATCAGTAGGCAAGGGGTATAGTGATAGGTGAACAAGGGGTACTGTGATGTGTAAACTGGGGGCATTCTGATAAGTAAGCAGGGGTCATTGTGATCAGGAAGAAAGGGGCATTGTGATCACAAAGCAGGGGGCATCGTGTTCAGTAAAAGGGGGCATTGTTATCCAGAACAAAGGGGCATTTTGACCAGTAAGCAGCGAGCATTGTAACCACTAATCAGGGGGTATTGTGATCAGAAACAGGGGTCATTATGATCAAGAACAAGTAGCATTGTGATCAGTAAAGAACGGGCATTGTGATCACAAAGCAGGCGCTTTGTGATCATTAACGGGGGTATTGTGATCAGGAAGGAAGGGGAATTGTGATCAGAAAGCCAGAGGTATTGTGATCAGGAATCAATGGGCATTGTGATCAGTTGGCAAGGGGTATTGTGATCAGTGAACAAGGGGTACTGTGATGTGTAAACAGGGGGCATTCTGAAAAGTAAGCAGTGGGCATTGTGATCAGTAAAAGGGGGCATTGTGATCAGGAACAAAGGGGCATTTTGACCAGTAAGCAGGGAGCATTGTAATCACTAATCAGGGGGAATTGTGATCAGAAACAGGGGTCATTATGATCAAGTACAAGCGACATTGTGATCACAAAGCAGGGGCATTGTGATCAGTAACAGGGGGCATAGTGATCCTTAAGGATGGGGGATTGTGATGAGGAAGCAAAGGGCATTGGCATCAGTAGGCAAGGGGTATTGTGATCGGTGAATAAGGGGTACTGTGGTCTGTAAACAGGGGATATTCTATAAAGTATGCAGGATGCATAGTGATCAGAAAAGGTGGCAATGTGATCAGGAACAAATGGGCATTTTGACCAGTAAGCAGGGAGCAATGTAATCACTAATCAGGGGGAATTGTGATCAGAAACAGGGGTCATTATGATCAAGTACAAGCGACATTGTGATCAGTAAAGACGGGGCATTGTGATCACAATGCAGGGGCATTGTTATCATTAACGGGGGTATTGTGATCAGTAAGGATGGGGGATTGTGATCAGGAAATAAGGGGAATTGTGATCAGGAAGCAAGAGGCATTGTGATCAGGAACCAAAGGGCATTGTGAGCAGTAAGCACGGAATATTGTAATCACTAAACATGAGGTATTGTGATCAGAAACAGGGGTCATTATGATCAAGAACAAGCGGCATTGTGATCAGTAAAGAAGGGGCATTTTGATCACAAAGCAGGGGGCATTGTGATCAGTAAAAGGGGGCACTGTGATCCGGAACAAAGGGGCATTTTGACCAGTAAGCAGGGAGCATTGTAATCACTAATCAGAGGGTATCGTGACCACAAACAAGGGTCATTATTATCAAGAACAAGGGGCATTGCGATCAGGAAGAATGGGGATTTGTGATCAGGAACCCAGGGAATTGTGATCAGGAAGCAAGATATATTGTGATCAGGAAGCAAAGGGCATTGTGATCATTACCAAGGGCTATCTTGATCAGTTTACAAGAGGTATGTGATGTGTAAACAGGGCGTATTCTGAAAATTAAGCAGGGGGCACTGAGATCAGTATCGGGGGTATTGTGATCAGTAAGGATGGGGGATTGTGATCAGGAGGCAAGGGCAATTGTGATCAGGAAGCCACAGTTATTGTGATCAGGAAACAAAGGGCATTGTGATCAGTAGGCAAGGGGTATTTTGATCAGTGAACAATGCGTACTGTGATGTGTAAACAGGGGGCAATGTGATCAGGAAGAAAGGGCCATTGTGATCAGTAAGCAGGGAGCATTTTAATCACTCATCAGGGGGTATTGTTATCAGAAACAGTGGTCTTTATGATTAAGAACAAGGGGCATTGTGATCACAAAGCAGGGGGTATTGTGATCAGTAACACGGGGCATTGTGATCACTAAAGATGGGGGATTGTGATCAGGAAGCAAGGGGAATTGTGATCAGGAAGCAAGAGGCATTGTGATCAGGAAGCAAAGGGCATTGTGAGAAGTAGGCAAGGGGTATTGTGATCAGCGAACAAGAAGTACTGTGATGTGTAACAGGGGGCATTTTGAAAAGTAAGCAGGGGGCATTGTGGATAGTAAAAGGGGGCATTTTGATCAGGTAGATTGGGGCATTGTGATCAGTAAGCAGGGAGCATTCTAATCACAAATCAGGGGGTATTGTGATCAGAAACAAGGGGCATTATGGTCAAGAACAAGGGGCATTGTGATAAAAAAACAAGGGGCATTGTGATCACAATGCAGGGGGCATTGGGATCAGTAACGGGGTATTGTGATCAGTAAGAATGGGGGATTTTGATCAGGAAGCAAGGGGAATTGTGATCAGGAAGCAAAGAGCATTGTGAGCAGTAGGCAAGGGGTATTGTGATAATTGATCAAGAGTACTGTGATGTGTGAACAGGGGGCATTCTGATAAGTAAGCAAGGGCATTGTGATCAGGAAGAAAGCGGCATTGTGATCAGTAAGCACGGAATATTGTAATCACTATACAGGAGGTATTGTGATCAGAAACAGGGGTCATTATGATCAAGAACAAGCTGCAATGTGATCAGTAAAGAAGGGGTATTGTGATCACAAAGCAGGGGGCATTGTGATCAGGAAAAAAGGGGCATTTTGAGCAGAAAGAAGGGAGCATTGTAATCACTAATGAAGGGGTTTGTGATCACAACAAGTGTCATTATGATCAAGAGCAAGTGGCATTGTGATCACAAAGCAGGGGGCATTGTGATCAGTAAGGATGGGGAATTGTGAACAGGAAATAGCGGAATTGTGATCACGAAGCAAGCGGTATTGTGATCAGGAAGCAAAGGGCATTGTGATCAGTACGCAAGGGGTATTGTGATCAATGAAGAACGCGTACTGCATGTGTAAACAGGGGACAATGTGATCAGGAAGAAAGGGACATTGTGAGTAGTAAGCAGGGAGCATTGTAATCATTCATCAGGGGGTATTGTGATCAGAAACAGGGTTCATTATGATCAAGAACAAGCGGCATTGTGATCAGTAAAGAAGGGTCATTGTGATCACAAAGCAGGGGCATTGTGATCAGTAACAGGGGTATTGTGATCTGGAAGCAAGGGTAATTGTGATCAGGAAGCAATAGTTATTGTTTCCAGGAAGCAAAGGGCATTGTGATCAGTAGGCAAGGGGAATTTTGATCAGGAAGCTGAGGTAATGTGATCAGGAAGCTAAGGGCATTGTGATCACTTGGGAAGGGATATTGTGATCAGTCAACAAGGGGTACTGTGATGTGTAAACAGGGGGCATTCTGAAAAGTCACCAGGCGCATTGTGATCAGAAAGAAAGGGGCATTTTGACCAGTTACCAGGGAGCATTGTAATCACTAATTAGGTGGTATTTTGATCACAAACAGGGGTCATTATGATTAAGAACAAGGGGCATTGTAATCACAAAGCAAGGGGCATTGTGATCAGTAACAGGGGGTATTGAGAACAGTAAGGATGGGGGATTGTGATCAGGAAGTAAGGGGAATTGAGATCAGGAAGCAGCAGGTATTGTGCTCAGGAGCAAAAGGCATTGTGTTCAGTAGGCAAGGGGTATTGTGATGTGTAACCAGGGGACATTCTGAAAAGTAAGCAGGGGTCATTGTGATCATTAAAAGGGGGAATTTTGATCAGGAATAAAGGGGCATTTTGACCAGTAAGCAGGGAGCATTGTAAACACTAATTGGGTGGTATTGTGATCACAAACATGGGCCATTATGATTCAGAACAAGGGGCATTGTGATCACAAAGCAGGGGGCATTGTCATCAGTAACAGGGGGCATTGTGATCACTAAGGATGGGGGATTGTGATCAGGAAGCAAGGGGAATTTTGATCAGGAAGCAAAGGGCATTGTGACCAGTAGGCAAGGCGTATTGCGATCAGGGAACAAGGGGTAACATGATGTGTAAAGACGGGGCATTCTGATAAGCATGCAGGGGGCAATGTGATCAGGAAGAAAGGTGATTTGTGATCAGGAAGCAAGGGGAATTGTGATCAGGAAGCAAGAGTTATTGTGATCAGGATGCAAAGGTCATTGTGAGCAGTAGGCAAGGGGTATTGTGATCAGAGAACTAGGGGTACTGTGATGTGTAAACAGGGGGCATTCTGATAAGTAAGCAGGGGCATTGTGATCAGGAGAAAAAGGGCATTTTGACCATTAAGCAGGGAGCATTGTAATTACTATTCAGGGTGCATTGTGACCACAAAAAGGGTCATTATGATCAAGAGCAAGGGGCATTGTAATAACAAAGCAGGGGGCATTGTAATCAGTAAAGATGGGGAATTGTGATCAGGAAGTAAGGGATTTTGTGATCAGGAAGCAAGGGGCATTGTGATCAGTAGGCAAGGGGTATTGTGATCAGTGAACAACGGATGCTGTGATGTGTAAACAGGGTGCATTCTGAAAAGTAAGCAGGGGGCATTGTGATCAGGAAGAAAGGGTCATTGTGATCAGTAAGCAGGGAGCATTGTAATCACTAATCAGGGGTATTGTGACCAGAAACAGGGGTCTTCATGATCAAGAGCAAGGGGCACTGTGATCACAATGCAGTGGGCATTGTGATCAGTAAAGTTGGGAGATTGTGATCAGGAAGCAAGGGGAATTGTGATCAGGAAGCAAGAGGGATTGTGATCAGGAAGCAAAGTCATTGTGATCAGTAGCCAAGGGGTAATTTGATCAGTGAACAAGGGGTACTGTGATGTGTAAACAGGGTGCATTCTGAAAAGTAAGCAGTGGGCATTGTGATCAGGAAAAAAGGGGCATTGTGATCAGTAACTGGGTTATTGTGATCAATAAGAATGTGGAGTTGTGATCAGGAAACAAAGGACATTGTAATCAGTAGGCAAGGGGTATACTGATAGGTGAACAAGGGGTACTGTGATGTGTAAACTGGGGGCATTCTGATAAGTAAGCAGGGGTCATTGTGACCAGGAAGAAAGGGGCATTGTGATCAGTATGAAGGGAGCATTGTAATCACTAGTGAGGGGGTATTGTGATCACAAACAAGGGTCATTATGATCAAGAGCAAGGGGCTTTGAGATCACAAAGCAGGGGGTATTGTGCTCAGTTAGGATGTGGAATTGTGATCAGGAAGTAGAGCAATTGTGATCAGGAAGCAAGAGGTATTGTGATCAGGAAGCAAAGGGCATTGTGATCAGTAGGCAAAGGGTTTTGTGATCGGTGAACAAGGGGTACTGTGATGTGTAAACAGGGGATATTCTGAAAACTAAGCAGGCAGCATTGTGATCAGTAAAAGGGGGCACTGTGATCAGGAACAAACTGGCATTTTGACCAGTAAGCCGGGAGCATTGTAATCACTAATCAGGGGGTATTGTGATCAGAAACAGGGGTCATTATGATCAAGTACAAGCGACATTGTGATCAGTAAAGACGGGGCATTGTGATCACAATGCAGGGGCATTGTTATCATTAACGGGGGTACTGTGATCAGTAAGGATGGGGGATTGTGATCAGGAAATAAGGGGAATTGTGATCAGGAAGCAAGAGGCATTGTGATCAGGAACCAAAGGGCATTGTGAGCAGTAAGCACGGAATATTGTAATCACTAAACATGAGGTATTGTGATCAGAAACAGGGGTCATTATGATCAAGAACAAGCGGCATTGTGATCAGTAAAGAAGGAGCATTGTGATCACAAAGCAGGGGGCATTGTGATCAGTAAAAGGGGGCAGTGTGATCCGGAACAAAGGGGCATTTTGACCAGTAAGCAGGGAGCATTGTAATCACTAATCAGAGGGTATCGTGACCACAAACAAGGGTCATTATTATCAAGAGCAAGGGGCGTTGCGATCAGGAAGAATGGGAGATTGTGATCAGGAACCCAGAGGATTGTGAACAGGAAGCAAGATATATTGTGATCAGGAAGCAAAGGGCATTGTGAGAAGTAGGCAAGGGGTATTGTGATCAGTGAACAAGGGGTACTGTGATGTGAAACAGGGGGAATTCTGAAAAGTAAGCAGGGGACATTGCGGTCAGTAAAAGGGGGCATTTTGATCAGGAAGAATGGGGCATTGAGATCAGTAGGCAGGGAGCATTCTAATCACTAATCAGGGGGTATTGTGATCAGAAACAAGGGGCTTTATGGTCAAGAACAAGGGGCATTTTGATCAATACGCAAGGGTATTGTGATCAACGAAGAACGCGTACTGCATGTGTATACAGGGGGCAATGTGATCAGGAAGAAAGGGACATTGTGAGTAGTAAGCAGGGAGCATTGTAATCATTCATCAGGGGGTATTGTGATCAGAAACAGGGTTCATTATGATCAAGAACAAGCGGCATTGTGATCAGTAAAGAAGGGTCATTGTGATCAAAAAGCAGGGGCATTGTGATCAGTAACAGGGGTATTGTGATCAGGAAGCAAGTGTAATTGTGATCAGGAAGCAATAGTTATTGTTTTCAGGAAGCAAAGGGCATTGTGATCAGTAGGCAAGGGGAATTTTGATCAGTAAGCTGAGGTAATGTGATCAGGAAGCTAAGGGCATTGTGATCACTTGGGAAGGGATATTGTGATCAGTCAACAAGGGGTACTGTGATGTGTAAACAGGGGGCATTCTGAAAAGTCACCAGGCGCATTGTGATCAGAAAGAAAGGGGCATTTTGACCAGTTACCAGGGAGCATTGTAATCACTAATTAGGTGGTATTTTGATCACAAACAGAGGTCATTATGATTAAGAGCAAGGGGCATTGTAATCACAAAGCAAGGGGCATTGTGATCAGTAACAGTGGGTGTTGTGAACAGTAAGGATGGGGGATTGTGATCAGGAAGTAAGGGGAATTGAGATCAGGAAGCAAGAGGTATTGTGCTCAGGAGCAAAAGGCATTGTGTTCAGTAGGCAAGGGGTATTGTGATGTGTAAACGGGACATTCTGAAAAGTAAGCAGGTTTCATTGTGATTATTAAAAGGGGGAATTTTGATCAGGAATAAAGGGGCATTTTGACCAGTAAGCAGGGAGCATTGTAATCACTAATTGGGTGGTATTGTGATCACAAACATGGGCCATTATGATTCAGAACAAGGGGCATTGTGATCACAAAAGGGGGCATTGTCATCAGTAACAGGGGGCATTGTGATCACTAAGGATGGGGGATTCTGATCAGGAAGCAAGGGGAATTTTGATCAGGAAGCAAAGGGCATTGTGACCAGTAGGCAAGGCGTATTGCGATCAGGGAACACGGGGTAACGTGATGTGTAAAGATGGGGCATTCTGATAAGCATGCAGGGGGCAATGTGATCAGGAAGAAAGGTGAATTGTGATCAGGAAGCAAGGGGAATTTTGATCAGGAAGCAAGAGTTATCGTGATCAGGAAGCAAAGGGCATTGTGAGCAGTAGGCAAGGGGTATTGTGATCAGAGAACAAGGGGCACTGTGATGTGTAAACGGGGGGCATTCTGATAAGTAAGCAGGGGCATTGAGATCAGGAAGAAAGCGGCATTGTGATCAGTAAGCTCAGAATATTGTAATCACTATACAGGATGTATTGTGATCAGAAACAGGGGTCATTATGATCAAGAACAAGCGTCAATGTGATCAGTAAAGAAGGGGTATTGTGATCACAAAGCAGGGGGCATTGTGATCAGGAAAAAAGGGGCATTTTGAGCAGAAAGCAGGGAGCATAGTAATCACTAATGAAGGGGTTTGTGATCACAACAAGTGTCATTATGATCAAGAGCAAGTGGCATTGTGATCACAAAGCAGGGGGCATTGTGATCAGTAAGGATGGGGAATTGTGAACAGGAAATAGCGGAATTGTAATCACGAAGCAAGAGGTATTGTGATCAGGAAGCAAAGGGCATTGTGAGAAGTAGGCAAGGGGTATTGTGATCAGTGAACAAGGGGTACTGTGATGTGTAACAGGGGGCATTCTGAAAAGTAAGCAGGGGGCATTGTGGTCAGTAAAAGGGGGCATTTTGATCAGGAAGAATGGCGCATTGTGATCAGTAAGCAGGGAGCATTCTAATCACTAATCAGGGGGTATTGTGATCAGAAACAAAGGGCATTATGGTCAAGAACAAGGGGCATTGTGATAAGAAAACAAGGGGCATTGTGATCACAATCAGAGGGCACTGTGATCAGTAACGGGGTATTGTGATCAGTAAGAATGGGCGATTATGATCAGGAAGTAAGGGGAATTGTGATCAGGAAGCAAGAGTCATTGTGATCAGGAAGCAAAGAGCATTGTGAACAGTAGGCAAGGGGTATTGTGATAATTGATCAAGGGTACTGTGATGTGTAAACAGGGTCATTCTGATAAGTAAGCAGGGGCAATGTGATCAGGAAGAAAGAGGCATTGTGATCAGTAAGCTCGGAATATTGTAATCACTATACAGGAAGTATTTTGATCAGAAACAGGGGTCATTATGATCAAGAACAAGCGGCAATGTGATCAGTACAGAAGGGGTATTGTGATCACAAAGCAGGGGGCATTGTGATCAGGAAAAAAGGGGCATTTTGAGCAGAAAGCAGGGAGCATTGTAATCACTAATGAAGGGGTTTGTGATCACAACAAGTGTCATTATGATCAAGAGCAAGTGGCATTGTGATCACAAAGCAGGGGGCATTGTGATCAGTAAGGATGGGGAATTGTGAACAGGAAATAGCGGAATTGTGATCACGAAGCAAGAGGTATTGTGGTCAGGAAGCAAAGGGCATTGTGATCAGTACGCAAGGGGTATTGTGGTCAATGAAGAACGCGTACTGCATGTGTAAACAGGGGGCAATGTGATCAGGAAGAAAGGGACATTGTGAGTAGTAAGCAGGGAGCATTGTAATCATTCAGCAGGGGGTATTGTGATCAGAAACAGGGTTCATTATGATCAAGAACAAGCGGCATTGTGATCAGTAAAGAAGGGTCATGTGATCACAAAGCAGGGGCATTTTCATCAGTAACAGGGGTATTGTGATCAGGAAGCAAGGGTAATTGTGATCAGGAAGCAATAGTTATTGTTTTCAGGAAGCAAAGGGCATTGTGATCACTTATGAAGCATATTGTGATCAGTCAACAAGGGGTACTGTGATGTGTAAACAGGGGGCATTCTGAAAAGTCACCAGGCGCATTGTGATCAGAAAGAAAGGGGCATTTTGACCAGTTACCAGTGAGCATTGTAATCACTAATTAGTTGGTATTTTGATCACAAACAGGGGTCATTATGATTAAGAACAAGGGGCATTGTAATCACAAAGCAAGGGGCATTGTGATCAGTAACAGGGGGTATTGTGAACAGTAAGGATGGGGGATTGTGATCAGGAAGTAAGGGGAATTGAGATCAGGAAGCAAGAGGTATTGTGCTCAGGAGCAAAAGGCATTGTGTTCAGTAGGCAATGGGTATTGTGATGTGTAAACAGGGGACATTCTGAAAAGTAAGCAGGGGTCATTGTGATCATTAAAAGGGGGAATTTTGATCAGGAATAAAGGGGCATTTTGACCAGTAAGCAGGGAGCATTGTAATCACTAATTGGGTGGTATTGTGATCACAAACATGGGCCATTATGATTCAGAAGAAGGGGCATTGTGATCACAAAGCAGGGGGCATTGTCATCAGTAACAGGGGGCATTGTGA
The DNA here is from genome assembly GCA_031876335.1 of Hipposideros larvatus. Taxonomy (NCBI): domain Eukaryota; kingdom Metazoa; phylum Chordata; class Mammalia; order Chiroptera; family Hipposideridae; genus Hipposideros; species Hipposideros larvatus. The sequence goes on from JAVKSA010000060.1 coordinate 1,312,455, forward strand.
TCACTAAGGATGGGGGATTGTGATCAGGAAGCAAGGGGAATTTTGATCAGGAAACAAAGGGCATTGTGACCAGTAGGCAAGGCGTATTGCGATCAGGGAACAAGGGGTAACGTGATGTGTAAAGACGGGGCATTCTGATAAGCATGCAGGGGGCAATGTGATCAGGAAGAAAGGTGAATTGTGATCAGGAAGCAAGGGGAATTGTGATCAGGAAGCAAGAGTTATTGTGATCAGGAAGCAAAGGGCATTGTGAGCAGTAGGCAAGGGGTATTGTGATCAGAGAAAAAGGGGTACTGTGATGTGTAAACAGGGGGCATTCTGATAAGTAAGCAGGGGCATTGTGATCAGGAGAAAAGGGGCATTTTGACCATTAAGCAGGGAGCATTGTAATTACTATTCAGGGTGCATTGTGACCACAAACAATGGTCATTATGATCAAGAGCAAGGGGCATTTTGATCACAAAGCAGGGGGCATTGTGATCAGTAAAGATGGGGAATTGTGATCAGGAAGTAAGGGGATTTGTGATCAGGAAGCAAGAGGATTTGTGATCAGGAAGCAAGGGGCATTTTGATCAGTAGGCAACGGGTATTGTGATCAGTGAACAACGGGTACTGTGATGTGTAAACAGGGTGCATTCTGAAAAGTAAGCAGGGGGCGTTGTGATCAGGAAGAAAGGGTCATTGTGATCTGTAAGCAGGGAGCATTGTAATCACTAATCAGGGGTATTGTGATCAGAAACAGGGGTCTTCATGATCAAGAGCAAGGGACACTGTGATCACAATGCAGTGGGCATTGTGATCAGTAAAGATGGGAGATTGTGATCAGGAAGCAAGGGGAATTGTGATCAGGAAGCAAGAGGGATTGTGATCAGGAAGCAAAGGCATTGTGATCAGTAGGCAAGGGGTATTGTGATCAGTGAACAAGGGGTTCTGTGATGTGTAAACAGGGGCATTCTGAAAAGTAAGCAGTGGGCATTGTGATCAGGAAAAAAGGGGCATTGTGATCAGTAACTGGGTTATTGTGATCAATAAGAATGTGGAGTTGTGATTAGGAAACAAAGGACATTGTGATCAGTAGGCAAGGGGTATAGTGATAGGTGAACAAGGGGTACTGTGATGTGTAAACTGGAGGCATTCTGATAAGTAAGCAGGGGTCATTGTGATCAGGAGGAAAGGGGCATTGTGAGCAGTATGCAGGGAGCATTGTAATCACTAATCAGGGGTTATTGTGATCACAAACAAGGGTCATTATGATCAAGAGCAAGGGGCTTTGTGATCACAAAGCAGGGGCATTGTGCTCAGTTAGGATGTGGAATTGTGATCAGGAAGTAGGGGAATTGTGATCAGGAAAGAAGAGGTATTGTGATCAGGAAGCAAAGGGCATTGTGATCATTTGGCAAGGGGTATTGTGATCAGTGAACAAGGGGTACTGTGATGTGTAAACAGGGGGCATTCTGAAAAGTAAGCAGTGGGCATTGTGATCAGTAAAAGGGGCATTGTGATCAGGAACAAAGGGGCATTTTGACCAGTAAGCAGGGAGCATTATAATCACTAATTTGGGGGGATTGTGATAAAAAACAGGGGTCATTATGATTAAGAACAAGGGGCATTGTGATCACAAACCAGGGGCATTGTGATCAGTAATAGGGGGCATAGTGATCCTTAATGATGGGGGATTGTGATGAGGAAGCAAAGGGCATTGGCATCAGTAGGCAAGGGGTATTGTGATCGGTGAATAAGTGGTACTGTGTTCTGTAAACTGGGGATATTCTGAAAAGTATGCAGGATGCATTGTGATCAGAAAAGGGGGCATTGTGATCAGGAACAAATGGGCATTTTGACCAGTAAGCAGGGAGCATTGTAATCACTAATCAGGGGGAATTGTGATCAGAAACAGGGGTCATTATGATCAAGAACAAGCGGCATTTTGATCAGTAAACAATGGGCATTTTGATCACAAAGAAGGGGGCATTGTGATCAGTAACTGGGGTATTGTGATACGTAAGGATGGGGGATTGTGATCAGGAACCCAGGGGAATTGTGATCAGGAAGCAAGTGATATTGTTATCAGGAAGCAAAGGGCATTGTGACCAGTAGTCAAGGGGTATTGTGATCAGTGACCAAGGGGTACTGTCATGTGTAAACAGGGGGCATTCTGAAAAGTAAGCAGGGGGCATTATGATCAGTAAAAGGGGCATTGTGATTAGGAACAAAGGGGATTATTACCAGTAAGCAACCAGCATTGTAATCACTACTCAGGGGTATTCTGATCACAAACAGGGGTCATTATCATCAACAGAAAGGGGCACTGTGATCACAAAGGAGGGGGCATTGTGATCAGTAAGGATGGGGGATTGTGATCACTGAAAAACGGGTACTGTGATATGTAAACAGGGGGCATTTTGATCAGGAAGAAAGGGCCATTCTGATCAATAAGCAGGGAGCATGTTAATCACTCATCAGGGGGTATTGTGATCAGAAACAGTGGTCATTATGATTAACAACAAGGGGAAGTGTGATCACAAAGCCCGGGGCATTGTCATCAGTAACAGGGGGCATTGTGATCACTAAGTATGGGGGGTTGTGATCAGGAAGCAAGGAGAATTATGATCAGGAAGCAAAGGGCATTGTGATTAATAGGCAAGGGGTATAGCGATCAGTGACCAAGGGGTACTGTGATGTGTAAACAGGGGGCATTGTAATTACAAATCAGGGGGTATTGTGATCAGAAACAGGGGTCATTATGATCAAGAACAAGCGGCATTGTGATCAGTAAATAATGGGCATTGTGATCACAAAGAAGGGGGCATTGTGATGAGTAACTGCGGTATTGTGATAAGTAAGGATGGGGAATTGTGATCAGAAAGCAAGGGGAATTGTGATCATGAAGCAAAGGGCATTGTGATCAGTAGGCAAGGCGTATTGTGTTCAGTGAAATAGGGGTACTGTGATGTGTATATAGGGGCAATCTGATAAGTAAGCAGGGGGCATTGTGATCAGGAAGAAATGGGAATTGTGATCAGCAGCAGAGAGCATTGTAATCCCTAATCTGGGGGTATTGTGATCAGAAACATGGGTCAGTATTTTCGAGAACAAGCGGCATTGTGATCAGTAAACAAGCGGCATTGTGATCAGTAAACAAGGGGCAGTGTGATCACAATGCAGGTGGCTTGGTGATCACTAACTGGGGTATTGTGATCAGTAATGATGGGGGATTGTTATCAGGAAGCAAGGGGAATTGTGATCAGGAAGGAAGAGTTATTGTGATCAAGAAAATGGCATTGTGATCAGTAGGCAAGGGCTATTGTGATCGGTGAACAAGGGGTACTGTGAGGTGTAACAGGGGACATTCTGAAAAGTAAGGAGGAAGCATTGTGATCAGTAAAAGGGGGCATTGTGATCAAGAACAAAGGGACATTTCTCCAGTAAGCAGGGAGCATTGTAATCACTCATCAGGGGTATTGTGACCACAAACAAATGTCATTATGATCAAGAGCAAGGAGCATTGTCATCACAAAGCAGGGGGCATTGTGATCAGTAAGCAGGGACATTGTGATCAGGAAGAAAGGGGCATTGTGATCAGTAAGCAGGGAATATTGTAGTCACTAATCAGGGGTACTGTGATCAGAACCAGGGGTCCTTATGATCAAGAACAAGCGGCATTGTGATCAGTAAAGAAGGGGCATTGTGATAAAAAATCAGGGGGCATTGTGATCAGTAAAAGGGGGCATTGTGATCAGGAACAAAGGAGCATTTTGACCAGTAAGCAGGGAGCATTGTAATCACTAATCAGGGGGTATTGTGACCACAAATAGGTGTCATAATGATCAACAGCAGGGGGCATTGTGATCAGAAAGCAGGGCGCACTGTGATCCGTAAGGATGGGGGATTGTGATCAGGAAGCAAGGGGAATTGTGATCAGGAAGCAATAGTTCGTGTTTTCAGGAAGCAAATGGCGTTGAGATCAGTAGGCAAGGGGAATTTTGATCAGGAATCTGAGGTATTATGATCAGGATGCAAAGGGCATTGTGATCACTAGGGAAGGGGTATTGTGATCACTAGGGAAGGGGTATTGTGATCTGAGAACAACGGGTACTGTGATGTGTAAACTGGGGGCATTCTGAAAAGTAAGCAGCGGGCATTGTGATCAGGAAGAAAGGGGCATTGTGATCAGTAAGCAGGGTGCATTTTAATCACTAATCAGGGGGTATTGTGATAAGAAACAGGGGGCATTATGATCAAGAAAAAGGGGCATTGTAATCAATAAACAAGGGGCATTGTGATCATAAAGCAGGGGGCATTGTGACCACTAACTAGGGTATTGTGATGAGTAATGATGTGGGATTGTGATCAGGAAGAAAGTGAATTGTGATCAGGCAGCAAGAGGTATTGTGATCAGGAAGCAAAGGGCATTGTGATCAGTAAAAGGGGGCATTGTGATCTGGAACAAAGTGCCAATTTGACCAGTTACCAGGGAGTGTTGTAATCACTAATTACATGGTATTGTGATGAAAAACAGGGGTCATTATGATTAAGGACAAGGGGCATTGTAATCACAAAGCAGGGCGCTTTGTGATCAGTAACAGGGGGATTGTGATCACAAAGGATGGGGGATAGTGATTAGGAAGCAAGGGGAATTGTGATCATGAAGCAAAAGGCATTTTGATCACTAGGGAAGGGGTATTGTGATCTGTGAACAAGGGGTACTGTGATGTGTAAACAGGGTGCATTCTGAAAAGTAAGCAGGGGACATTGTGATCAGGAAAAAAAGGCCAATGTGATCAGTAAGCAGGGAGCATTTTTATCACTTATCAGGGGTATTGTTATCAGAAACAGTTGTCATTATGATTAAGAACAAGGGGCACTGCGATCACAAAGCAGGGGGCATTTTGATCAGTATCAGGGGGCATTGTGATCACTAAGGATGGGGAATGTGATCACGAAGCAAGGGGAATTGTGATCAGGAAACAAGATGTATTGTGCTCAGGAAGCAAAGGGAATTGTGATCCGTAGGCAAGGGGTATTGTGATCGGTGAACAGGGGGTACTGTGATGTGTAAACAGGGGACATTCTGAAAAGTAAGCAGGAGGCATTGTGATCAGTAAAGGCGGACATTGTCATCAGGAACAAAGGGGCATTTTCACCAGTAAGTTGGGAGCATTGTAATCACTAATCAGGAGGTATTGTGATCACAAACAAGGGTCATTAAGATCAAGACCAAGGGACATTGTGATCACAAAGCAGGGGGCATTGTGATCAGTAACGATGGGGAATTGTGATCAGGAAGTAAGGGAATCGTGATCTTGAAGCAAGAGGTGTTGTGATCAGGAAGTATAGGGCATTGTGATCAGTAGGCAAGGGGTATTGTGATCAGTGAACAATGGGTACCTTGATGTGTAAACAGGGGGCAAAGTGATCAGGAAGAAACGGCCATTGTGATCACTAAGCAGGGAGCATTTTTATCACTCATCAGGGGGTAATGTTATCAGAAACAAAGGTCATTATGATTAATAACAAAGGGCATTTTGATCACAAAGCACGGGGCATTGTGATCAGTAGCACCGGGCATTGTGATCACTAAGGATGGGAAATGTGATCAGGAAGCAATGGCAATTGTGATCAGGAAGCAAAGGGCATTGTGACCAGTAGGCAAGGGGTATTGTGATCAGTGAACAAGGGGTATTGTGATGTGTAAATAGGGGGCATTCTGATAAGAAAGCAGGGGGCATTGTGATCAGGAAGAAAGTGGCATTGTGATCAGTAACGGGGGTATTGTGATCACTAAGAATGGGGAATTGTGATCAGGAAGCAAGCGGAATTGTGATCAGGAAGCAAAGGGCACTGTGGTCACTAGGGAAGGGGTATTGTGATCATGGAGCAAGGGGTACTGTGATGTGTAAACAGGGGGCATTGTGATCAGGAATCAAAGGGCATTGTGATCAGTAAGCAAGGGTTATTGTGATCCGTGACCAAGGGGTCCTGTGATATCTAAACAGGGGGCATTGTAGTCACTAATCAGGGGATATTGTGATCAGAAACAGGGGTCATTATGATCAAGAACAAGCGGCATTGTGATCAGTAAACAATGAGCATTGTGATCACAAAGAAGGGGGCATTGTGAAGAGTAACTGGGGTATTGTGATAAGTAAGGATGGGGGATTGTGATCAGGAAGTAGGGGAATTGTGATCAGGAAGCAAGAGGTGTTGTGATAAGGAAGCAAAAGGCATTGTAATCTGTAGGCAAGGGTTATAGATATCAGTGAACCAAGGGTAATGCAATGTGTAAACAGAAGGCATTCTGAAAAGTAAGCAGGGGGCACTCTAGTCAGTAAGCAGGGTGCATTGTAATCACTACTCAGGGGGTATTGTGATCACAAACATGGGTCATTATGATCAAGAGCAAGGGGCATTGTGATCACAAAGCAGGGGCATTGTGATCAGTACCGATGTGGGATTGTGACCAGGAAGAAGAGGTATTGTGATCAGTAAGCAAAGGGTATTGTGATCAGTAGGCAAGGGGTATTGTTATCAGTAAACAACGGGTACTCTCATGTGTAAACTGGGGGCATTCTTAAAAGTAAGCAGGGATCATTTTGATCAGGGAAAAAGGGCCATTGTGATCAGTAAGCAGGGAGCATTTTAATCACTTATCAGGGGTATTGTTATCAGAAACAGTTGTCATTATGATTAAGAACAAGGGGCATTGCGATCACAAAGCAGAAGGCATTTTGAGCAGTAACAGGGGGCGTTGTGATCACTATGGATGGGGGACCATGATCATGAAGCAAGGGGAATTGTGATCAGGAAGCAAGATGTATTGTGCTCAGGAAGCAAAGGGCATTGTGATCAGTAGGCAACGGGTATTGTGATCGGTGAACAAGTGGTACTGTGATGTGTAAACAGAGGACATTCTGAAAAGTAAGCAGGAGGCATTGTGATCAGTAAAGGGGGACATTGTCATCAGGAACAAAGGGGCATTTTGACCAGTAAGCAGGGAGCATTGTAATCACTAATCAGGAGGTATTGTGATCACAAACAAGGGTCATTAAGATCAAGAGCAAGGGACATTGTGATCACAAAGCAGGGGGCATTGTGATCAGTAAGGATGGGGAATTGTGATCAGGAAGTAGGGGAATTATGATCAGGAAGCAAGAGTTGTTGTGATCAGGGAGCATAGGGCATTGTGATCAGTAGGCAAGGGGTATTGTGATCAGTGAACAACGGGTACTGTGATGTGTAAATAGGGGGCAAAGTGATCAGGAAGAAACGGCCATTGTGATCAGTAAGCAGGGAGCATTTTTATCACTCATCAGGGGGTATTGTTATCAGAAACAAAGGTCATTATGATTAATAACAAGGGGCATTGCGATCACAAAGCAGGGGACATTTTGAGTTAGGTTTAGCGACAGTGTTAGTGTTAGGGTTAGGGTTAGGTTAGGGTTAGAGAGACATTAAGGGTCAGAGTTAGGTTTAGCGACAGTGTTAGGGGTAGGGTTAGTATTAGTGGCAGAGTTAGGGTTAAGGTTAGCGTTATGGTTAGAAACAGATTAGGTTGTGTGATAGTGTTAGTATTAGTGACAGGCTTAATGTTAGGGTTAGGGTTAGGGTTAGGGTTTCGGGTTTCGGGTTAGGGTTAGGGTTAGGGTTAGGGACACGATTCGGGTTTGGGACATGGTTAGGTTTAGTGTTAGGGTTATAGTGAAGTTTAGGTTTTGGCTGATGGTTAAGGTTAGGTTCCGGAACAGGGTTAATGACAGGGTGAGGGTTAGAATTAAGGTTAGAGAGATGGTAAGTGTCAGAGTTAGGTTTAGTGACAGTGTTAGGGTTAGGGTTAGGGTTAGGTTAGGGTTAGGGTTTAGGGATAGGTTTAGGGTTAGGGTTAGGGTTTAAGGTAAGGTTAGGGTTAGGGTTAGGGTTTAGGATTTAGGATTAGGGTTATGGTTAGGGTTAGGTTTAGGGTTAGGGACACGATTCGGGTTTGGGACATGCTTAAGATCAGTGTTAGCGTTATAGTTAAGTTTAGGTTTTGGCTGATGGTTAAGGTTAGGGTTAGGGACAGGATTAGTGACATGGTGAGGGTTAGAGTTAAGTTTAGAGAGACAGTAAGGATCAGAGTTAGGTTTAGCGACAGTGTTAGGTTTAGGGTTAGGGTTATGTTAGGGTTAGGGTTAGGGTTAGAGTTAGGGTTTAGGGTTAGGGTTAGGGTTTAGGATTAGGGTTAGGGTTAGCGTTAGCGTTAGGGTTAAGGTTAGGGTTAGTGTTCAGGGTTTAGGGTTAGGGTTAGGTACAGGATTAGGGTTTGAGACATGGTTAGGTTTTGTGTTAGGGTTAGTTTTAGGGTTAGGGTTAGGGTTTAGGGTTAGGTTTAGGGTTACGGTTAGGGACTGGATTAGGTTTTGGGACATGATTAGGTTTAGTGTTAGGGTTATAGTTAAGTTTTGGTTCTGGTTGATGGTTAAGGTTAGGTTAGGGTTAGGGTTAGGGTTAGGTTTAGGGTTAGGTTTTAGGGATAGGGTTATGGTTAGGGTTAGGGTTTAGGTTTAGGGTTAGGGTTAAGGTTAGGGTTTAGGGTTTAGGGTTATGGTTAGGGTTAGGGTTAGCGTTAGGTTTAGGGTTAGGGACAGGATTAAGTTTTGGGACATGGTTAGGTTTAGTGTTAGGGTTATAGTTAAGTTTAGGTTTTGTCTGATGCTTAAGTTTAGGTTTAGGGACAGGGTTACTGACAGGGTGAGGGTTAGAGTTAAGGGTGGAGAGACGGAAAGGGTCAGAGTTAGGTTTAGCGACAGTGTTAGGGTTAGGGTTAATATTAGAGTCAGGGTTAAGGTTAAGGTTAGCGTTATGGTTAGAAGCAGAGTAGGTTAAGTGATAGTGTTAGTATTATAGACAGCCTTAGTGTTAGTATTAGCGTTAGGGTTTGGGACAGTGTTAGGGTTAGGTTTGGAGTTGAGTTTAGTGTTAGGTTTCAGTTTAGGGCTAGGGTTAGTGTTAGAGGCAGGGTGGCCTTCGGATTAGGGTAGGGATAGGGTCAGGCACAGGGATAGGGATATGGTTATGGTTAGGGTTGGGATTAGAAACAGGCTTAAAGTTAGGGTCAGGGTTAGAGACAGGTATGGTTAGGGTTAGAGTCAAGGTATAGGTAAGATTTAGGTTAAGATTAGGGATAGTTTACAGTTAGGTTTAGGGTTAGGAACTAGATTAGGGCTAGGGTTGAGGTGTATGTTAGTGTCAGGGTTAGGTCTGAAGTAGGATTAGAGTTAGGGTTAGAATTAGAGTTAGGGGAACGGTTAGGATTAAGGATAGGTTTAGGGTTAACGTTACGGACAGGAATAGGGTTATCGTTAGGGTTATGATTAGGGATAGGTACAGAGTTAGGTTGAAGAGTACGAACAGGCTTATGGATTATTAGGGTTAGGGTTTATGACACAATTAGGGTCACGGTTAGAGTTACACTTAGCTTTTCCGACATGGTTAGCTTTAGGGTTACTGTGAGCGTTAAGTTTAGGGACAGGTTAAGGGTTAGTGTTAGAGTTAGGGTCAGGGCTAGGGTTAGGTTTCTGGTTCGATTTACATTTAGGGTTATGGTTAAAGACAAGCTAGTGCTCAGGTTAGGATTAGGGTTTCCGTTAAAATTAGGGACACAGTTAAGGTTAGTGTAAGGTTTAGGGTTAGTGATAAAGACACGGTTTGGTTTAGGGTATGGGTTTGGGGGAGATTCAGTGTTAGGGACAGGTTAGGGTAGGATTAGTGTTAGGGGTACAGGCAGTTTTCGGGTTAGAGTTACAAAATTGGTTATGAGTAAGTGTAAAAACAGGGTTAGGGTTAGTGAAGTCGTTAGGGTTAGGGTTAGGGTTAGCTGCAGGGTTAGGTTTAGGGAGATGGTTAGGTTTGGGGTTTGTGTGAAGTTTAGAAAAAGGGTTATTTTCAGAGTTCGGTTTAGGAAAAGGGTTACAATAACAGGGTTTGGATTAAGAAGAGTATGCATGGTAGGCACACGGATGGCTTAGGGTTCGCATGAGGGTGAGTAATACAATTGGGGTTTTCATTTGACATAGGGGAGGTCTTAGGGTTAGAGACAAGGTTAAGGTTAGGGACAGCATTAGGGTTAGAGACAAGATTAAGGTTAGGGACACTGTCAGGGTTAGTGTTAAGTTTAAGTTTAGGGTTACAGTTAGGGTTAGGGACAAAATTAGGTTTAGGGTCATGGACAGTGTTAGGTTTAGTGTTAAAGTTAGGGTCAGCGCTCAAGTTAAGTTTAACATTAAGGTTAGGGATAGGTTTAGGGGTAGGGTTAGAAACAAGGTTAGACTTACGGTTAGTATTAGAGGCACGGTTATTTTTAAATTAGGGTTCAAAACAGTGTTAAGGGTAGTGTTAGGGGTAGGAATACTTTTTAGGGTTAGGGTTTGGTTTAGGGTTTGTTTTAGGGTCCGGGTCAGAGTTAGGGTTAGGAACATTGTTAGTGTTCGGTTTAGGGTTAAGCTTAGGGACAGAGTTAGGGTTACAGTTAGGGTTAAGGACAGGGTTATGATTAGGGTCAGGGTTAGTGTTCAGGACAGTGTCAGGGCAGGCCAAGGTTTGCTGTAGGATTAGGGTAGGGTTTGGGTTCAGGTTAGGATATGGTAAGGTTAGGGTTAGGTGCATAGCTAGGGTTGAGGGCAGAGTTAGTGTTACTGATAGGAATATGGCTAAGGTTAGGGTTCATGTTAGGGACCGTTTCAGGGTTACGTTTAGTGTTAAGGGTTGGGTTAGAATGGAGGACACGGTTAGGGTTAGTGTTAGGGTATCTCTTCTCACGTGACATCGGCTGGGGAACTACAGTTAGATGGCCAAGAGTTAAGAAACTCCAGAGCCAAAAATAGAGTTTCTGTGGGCCAGTGTTCTCATCTCTGAGGCCCAAGCCTTAATACTGTGGGCGCATAGCTTTTCTTTACAACTGCCACCAAGAAGTCAATTTGAATATCTATACACAGGGAGTTGATTCTATTTGTCTGGCAGCTGCTTCGCCAAAACTCATTGTGATCAAACACAAGTTTTGCTTTCACATGTACGCATGATCCCCCGGATGGACTCAGCATTCCGAGACCACCGGATAAGGAAGTTGTACTGAGATCATTCCCTCGGGTCTTAGCATTCGGAGACACTTCCTTATGACGTCAAAGGCTCAGTGCACAGGAGCATTCGAATCGGCAGCTCCAAGGTGACATTAGGTTTAGGTTTATAAACAGGATGAAGTTAGGTTTAGGGTTAGGGTTACCGACAGAGTTTGCTTTAGGGTAAGGGACAGGATTAGAACTAGGATTAGGTTTAGAGACACGGTTAGAATTAGGGTTAGTTTTAGGTTTAGTGTTGAAGGACAGAGTTAGGGTTTGGGTTAGCGTTAGGGTTAGGGTTCGTGTTAGGATTAGGGTTAGGGACAGAGTTGGGAAGAGTGTTAGGGCTCCATTTAGAGTTAGGGGTAGGGATACGTTTAGATTTAGGTTTTGGGTTAGGAAAAGGTTTAGCTACAGGGGCAGGGATAGGGTAGGGACACAGTGAGTGTTAGAGTTAGGATTAGGGTTAGATTTAAGGTTAGGGTTTGGGTTAGGGTTAGGGTTTCGGGTTAGGGTTAGAGTTAGGGTTAGGGTTAGGGTTTAGGGTTTAGGGTTTAGGGTTAGGGTTAGCGTTAGGGTTAGGGTTTAGGGTTTAGGGTTAGGGACAGGGTTAGGGTTAGGGTTCAGGGTTAGGGTTAGGGTTAGGGGCACGATTAGGGTTTGGGACATGGTTAGGTTTAGTGTTAGGGTTATAGTTAAGTTTCGGTTTTGGCTGATGGTTAAGTTTAGTTTTAGGGACAGGTTTAGTGACAGGGTGAGGGTTACAGTTAAGGTTAGAGAGACGGTAAGGGTCAGAGTTAGGTTTAGCGACAGTGTTAGGGTTAGGGATCGGGTTAGGTTAGGGTTTAGGGTTAGGGTTAGGGTTAGGGTTAGGAATAGGTGATGGTTAGTGTTTAGATTTTAGGGTTAGGGTTTAGGGATAGGGTTAGGGATAGGGTTAGGGTTAGGGTTAGGTTGTAGGCTTTAGGGTTAGGGTTAGGGTTAGGTTTAGGGTTTAGGGTTAGGTTTAGGGTTGGGTTTGGGTTAGGGTTTAGTGTTTAGGGTTAGGGTTAGCGTTAGGGTTAGGGTTTTGATTTAGGGTTTAGGTTTAGTGTTAGGATTAGGGTTAGGGTTTCGGGTTTAGGGTTAGGGTCAAGGTTAGGGTTAGGGTCAAGGTTAGGTTTAGGGTTAGGTACACGATTCCCGTTTGAGACATGGTTATGTTTAGTGTTAGGGTTATAGTTAAGTTTAGGTTTTGGCTGATGGTTAAGGTTAGGTTTAGGGACAGGGTTAGTTACAGGGTGAGGGTTAGAGTTAAAGTTAGAGAGACGGTAAGGGTCAGAGTTAGGTTTAGAGACAGTATTAGGTTTAGGGTTAAGGTTAGGTTAGGATTAGGGTTAGGGTTAGGGTTTAGGGTTTGGGTTAGGGTTTTGAGATAGCGTTAGGATTAGGGTTTAGGGTTAGGGTTAGGGTTAAAATTATGGTTTAGGGATAGGTTTAGGGTTAGATTTAGTGTTTAAGATAGGGTTAGTGTTAGGGTTATGGTTTAGGATTTAGGGTTAGGGTTATGGTTAGGATTAGGTTTAGGGTTAGGGACACGATTCGGGTTTGGGACATGGTTAAATTCAGTGTTAGGGTTATAGTTAAGTTTAGGTTTTGCCTGATGGTTAAGGTTAGGGTTAGGGACAGGATTAGTGAAAGGGTGAGGGTTAGAGTTAAGGTTAGAGAGACAGTAAGGTTCAGAGTTAGGTTTAGCGACAGTGTTAGGGTTAGGGTTAATATTAGAAGCAGAGTTAGGGTTAAGGTTAACGTTTTGGTTAGAAACAGATTAGGTTGTGTGATAGTGTTAGTATTAGTGACAGGCTTAGTGTTAGCGTTAAGGTTAGGTTTAGAGACAGTGTTAGGGTTAGGTTTGGAGTTGAGTTTATTGTTAGGTTTCAGTTTAGGGCTACGGTTAGTGTTCGAGTCAGGGTGGCCTTCGGATTAGGGTAGGGATAGGGTCAGGCACAGGGATAGGGATATGGTTATGGTTAGGGTTGGGATTAGAGTCAGGTTTAAGGTTAGGGTCAGGGTTAGAGACAGGTATGGTTAGGGTTAGGGTCAAGGTATAGGTAAGATTTAGGTTAAGATTAGGGACAGGTTACAGTTAGGTTTAAGGTTAGGAACAAGATTAGGGCTAGGTTTGAGGTGTATGTTAGTGTCAGGGTTAGGTCTGAAGTAGGATTAGAGTTAGGGTTAGAATTAGAGTTAGGGGAACGTTAAGGATTAAGAATAGGTTTAGGGTTAACGTTAGGGACAGGAACAGGGTCAGTGTTAGGGTTAAATTAGGGATAGGTACAGAGTTAGGTTTAAGAGTAGGAACAGGCTTATGGATTGGATTAGGGTTAGGGTTTATGACACAATTAGGGTCACGGTTAGAGATACGCTTAGCTTTACCGACATGGTTAGATTTAGGGTTACTCATAGCGTTAAGTTTAGGGACAGGTTAATGGTTAGTGTTAGTGTTAGGGTCAGGGCTAAGGTTAGGTTTACAGTTCGATTTACATTTAGGGTTATGGTTAAAGACAGGCTAGTGTTCTGGTTAGGATTAGGGTTTCCGTTAAAATTAGGGACACAGTTAAGCTTAGTGTAAGGTTTAGGGGTAGTGATAAAGACACGGTTTGGTTTAGCGTATGGGTTTGGCTGAGATTCAGTGTTAGGGACAGGTTAGGGTAGGATTAGTGTTAGGGGTAGAGACAGGTTTCGGGTTAGAGTTACAAAATTGGTTATGAGTAAGTGTAAAAACAGGGTTAGGGTTAGTGAAGTTGTTAGGGTTAGGGTTAGGGTTAGCTACAGGGTTAAGTTTAGGGAGAAGGTTAGTTTTGGAGTTTGTGTGAAGTTTAGAAAAAGGGTTATTTTCAGATTTCGGTTTAGGAAAAGGGTTACGATAACAGGGTTTGGATTAAGAACCGTATGCATGGTAGGCACACGGATGGCTTAGGGTTCGCATGAGGGTGAGGAATACAATTGGGGTTTTCATTTGACATAGGGGAGGTCTTAGAGTTAGAGACAAGGTTAAGGTTAAGGACAGGATTAGGGTTAGAGACAAGATGAAGTTAAGGGACACTGTCAGGGTTAGTGTTAAGTTTAAGTTTAGGGTTACATTTATGGTTAGGGACAAAATTAGGGTTAGGTTTATGGACAGTGTTAGGTTTAGGGTTAAAGTTAGGGTCAGCGCTCAAGTTAAGGTTAACATTAAGGTTAGGGATAGGTTTAGGGGTAGGGTTAGAAACAAGGTTAGAGTTACGGTTAGGATGAGAGGCACGGTTATATTTAAATTAGGGTTCAAAACAGAGTTAACGGTAGTGTTAGGTTTAGGAATACTTTTTAGGGTTAGGGTTTGTTTTAGGGTTCGGGACAGAGTTAGGGTTACGAACATAGTTAGTGTTAGGTTTAGGGTTAAGCTTAGGGACAGAGTTAGGGTTACATTTAGGGTTAAGGACAGGGTTATGATTAGGTCAGGGTTAGTGTTCAGGACAGAGTCAGGGCAGGACAAGGTTTGCTGTAGGATTATGGTAGGGTTTGGGTTCAGGTTAGGATATGTTAGGGTTAGGGTTAGGGGCATAGCTAGGGTTGAGGGCAGAGTTAGTGTTACAGTTAGGAACATGGCTAACGTTACGGTTCATGTAAGGGACAGTTTCAGGGTTACGTTTAGTGTTAAGGGTTGGGTTAGAATGGAGGACACGTTTAATGTTAGTGTTAGGGTATCATGCCTGACGTGACATCGACTGGGGAACTTCAGTTACATGGCAAAGAGTTAAGAAACACCAGAGCCAAAAATAGTGTTTCTGTGGGCCAGTGTTCTCGTCTCTGAGGCCCAAGCCTTAATACTGTGGGCGCATAGCTTTTCTTTACAACTGCCACCAAGAAGTCAATTTGAATATCTATACACAGGGAGTTGATTCTATTTGTCTGGCAGCTGCTTCGCCAAAACTCATTGTGATCAAACACAAGTTTTGCTTTCACATGTACGCATGATCCCCCGGATGGACTCAGCATTCCGAGACCACCGGATAAGGAAATTTTACTGCGATCATTCCCTCGGGTCTTAGCATTCCGAGACATTTCCTTATGACTTGAAAGGCTCAGTGCACAGGAGCATTCGAATCGGCAGCTCCTAGGTGACATTAGGGTTAGGTTTATAAACAGGATGAAGTTAGGGGTAGGGTTAGGGTTACCGACAGAGTTTGCTTTAAGGTAAGGGACAGGATTAAAACTAGGATTAGGTTTAGAGACACAGTTAGAATTAGGGTTAGTTTTAGGTTTAGTGTTGAAGGACAGAGTTAGGGTTTGGGTTAGCATTAGGGTTAGGGTTCGTGTTAGGATTAGGGTTAGGGACAGAGTTGGGAAGAGTGTTAGGGCTCCATTTAGAGTTAGGGCTAGGGATACGTTTAGGTTTAGGTTTTGGGGTAGGGAAAGGTTTAGCTACAGGGGCAGGGATTGCGTAGGGACACAGTGAGTGTTAGAGTTAGGATTAGGGTTAGGGTTAGGGCTAGGGTTTGGGTTAGGGTTAGGTTTTAGGGATAGGGTTAGTTTTAGGGTTAGGGTTAGAGTTTACAGTTTAGGGTTAGGGGTAGCGTTAGGGTTAGGGTTAGGGTTAGGGTTAGGGTTACAGTTAGGGGCACGATTAGGGTTTGGGACATGGTTAAGTTTAGTGTTAGGGTTATAGTTAAGTTTTGGTTTTGGCTGATGGTTAAGTTTAGTTTTAGGGACAGGTTGAGTGACAGGGTGAGGGTTAGAGTTAAGGTTAGAGAGTCGGTAAGGTTCAGAATTAGGTTTAGCGACAGTGTTAGTGTAAGGGATCAGGTTAGGTTAGGGTTTAGGGTTAGGGTTAGGAATAGGTGAGGGTTAGTGTTTAGATTTTAGGGTTAGGGTTTAGGGATAGGGTTAGGGTTAGGGTTAGGGTAAGGGTTAGAGTTAGGGTTTAGGCTTTAGGGTTAGGGTTAGTGTTAGGGTTTAGGGTTTAGGGTTAGGGTTAGGGTTAGGGTTAGGGTTAGGGTTAGGGTTTGGGTTTAGGGTTTAGGTTTAGGGTTAGGGTTAGTGTTAGGGTTTCGGGTTTAGTGTTAGGGTTAAGGTTAGGGTTAGGTACACGTTTCGGGTTTGAGACATGGTTAGGTTTAGTGTTAGGGTTATAGTTAAGTTTAGGTTTTGGCTGATGGTTAAGCTTAGGTTTAGGGACAGGGTTAGTTACAGAGTGAGGGTTAGAATAAAAGATAGAGAGACGGTAAGGGTCAGAGTTAGGTTTAGCGATAGTGCTAGGGTTAGGGTTAGGGTTAGGTTAGGGTTAGGGTTAGGGTTAGGGTTAGGGTTAGGTTTTAGGGATAGGGTTAGGGTTAGGGTTACGGTTTAGGTTTAGGGTTAGGGTTAAGGTTAGGGTTTAGGGTTTAGGGTTAGGGTTAGGGTTAGGGTTATCATTAGGTTTAGGGTTAGGGACAGGATTAGGGTTTGGGATATGGTTAGGTTTACTGTTAGGGTTATATTAAGTTTAGGTTTTGTCTGATGCTTAAGTTTAGGTTTAGGGACAGGGTTAGTGACAGGGTAAGGGTTAGAGTTAAGGTTGGAGAGACGGTAAGGGTCAGAGTTAGGTTTAGCGACAGTGTTAGGGTTAGGGATCACGTTAGGTTAGGGTTTAGGTTTAGGGTTAGGGTTAGGGTTAGGAATAGGGGAGGTTTAGTGTTTACATTTTAGGGTTAGGGTTTAGGGATAGGGTTAGGGTTAGGGTTAGGTTTAGGGTTAGAGTTAGGATTTAGGCTTTAGGGTTAGGTTTAGGGTTAGAGTTAGGGCTTATGGTTTAGGGTTAGGGTTAGGGTTAGGGTTAGGGTTTCGGGTTTCGGGTTAGGGTTAAGTTTAGGGTTAGGGTTAGGTACACGATTCGGGTTTGAGACATGTTTAGGTTTAGTGTTAGGGTTATGGTTAAGTTTAGGTTTTGGCTGATGGTTAAGGTTAGGTTTAGGGACAGGGTTAGTTACAGGGTGAGGGTTAGAGTTAAAGTTAGAGAGACGGTAAGGTACAGAGTTAGGTTTAGCGACAGTGTTAGGGTTAGGGTTAGGGTTAGGTTAGGGTTAGGGTTTGGGTTAGGATTAGGGTTAGGTTTTAGGGATAGGGTTAGGGTTAGGGTTACGGTTTAGGTTTAGAGTTAGGGTTAAGGTTAGCGTTTAGGGTTTAGGGTTAGGGTTTGGGTTAGAGTTAGGGTTTAGGCTTTAGGGTTAGGGTTAGTGTTAGGGTTTAGGGTTTCGGGTTAGTGTTAGGGTTAGGGTTAGGGTTAGGGTTAGGGTTAGGGTTAGGTTTTAGGGATAGGGTTAGGCTTAGGGTTACAGTTTAGGTTTAGGCTTAGGGTTAAGGTTAGGGTTTAGGGTTTAGGGTTAGGGTTAGGGTTATAGTTATGGTTTAGGCTTTAGGGTTAGGGTTAGTGTTAGGGTTTAGGGTTTAGGGTTAGGGTTAGGGTTAGGGTTAGGGTTTAGTGTTTATGGTTAGGGTTAGCGTTAGGTTTAGGGTTTGGGTTTAGGGTTTAGGTTTAGGGTTAGGGTTAGTGTTAGGGTTTCGAGTTTAGTGTTAGGGTTAAGGTTAGGGTTAGGGTTAGGTACACGTTTTGGGTTTGAGACATGGTTAGGTTTAGTGTTAGGGTTATAGTTAAGTTTAGGTTTTGGCTAATGGTTAAGGTTAGGTTTAGGGACAGGGTTAGTTACAGGGTGAGGGTTAGAGTTAAAGATAGAGAGACGGTAAGGGTCAGAGTTAGGTTTAGCGACAGTGTTAGGGTTAGGGTTAGGGTTAGGTTAGGGTTAGGGTTAGGGTTAGGGTTAGGGTTAGGTTTTAGGGATAGGGTTAGAGTTAGGGTTATGATTTAGGTTTAGGGTTAGGGTTAAGGTTAGGGTTTAGGGTTTAGGGTTAGGGTTAGGGTTAGTGTTAGCATCAGGTTTAGGGTTAGGGACAGGATTAGGGTTTGGGACATGGTTAGGTTTACTGTTAGGGTTATATTAAGTTTAGGTTTTGTCTGATGCTTAAGTTTAGGTTTAGGGACAGGGTTAGTGACAGGGTGAGGTTTAGGTTTAAGTTTGGAGAAACGGTAAGGGTCAGAGTTAGGTTTAGCGACAGTGTTAGGGTTAGGGATCACGTTAGGTTAGGGTTTAGGGTTAGGGTTAGGGTTAGGGTTAGGAATAGGGGAGGGTTATTGTTTACATTTTAGGGTTAGGGTTTAGGGATAGGGTTAGGGTTAGGGTTAGGGTTAGGGTTAGAGTTAGGATTTAGGCTTTAGGGTTAGGTTTAGGGTTAGAGTTAGGGCTTACGGTTTAGGGTTAGGGTTAGGGTTAGGGTTAGGGTTTCGGGTTTCGAGTTAGGGTTAAGTTTAGGGTTAGGGTTAGGTACACGATTCGGGTTTGAGACATGTTTAGGTTTAGTGTTAGGGTTATGGTTAAGTTTAGGTTTTGGCTGATGGTTAAGGTTAGGTTTAGGGACAGGGTTAGTTACAGGGTGAGGGTTAGAGTTAAAGTTAGAGAGACGCTAAGGTACAGAGTTAGGTTTAGCGACAGTGTTAGGGTTACGGTTAGGGTTAGGTTAGGGTTAGGGTTTGGGTTATGGTTAGGGTTAGGTTTTAGGGATAGGGTTAGGGTTAAGGTTACGGTTTAGGTTTAGAGTTAGGGTTAAGGTTAGGGTTTAGGGTTTAGGGTTAGGGTTAGGGTTAGAGTTAGGGTTTAGGCTTTAGGGTTAGGGTTAGTGTTAGGGTTTAGGGTTTCGGGTTAGGGTTAGGGTTAGGGTTAGGGTTAGGGTTAGGGTTAGGTTTTAGGGATAGGGTTAGGGTTAGGGTTACAGTTTAGGTTTAGGGTTAGGGTTAAGGTTAGGGTTTAGGGTTTAGGGTTATGGTTCGGGTTAGAGTTATGGTTTAGGCTATAGGGTTAGGGTTAGTGTTAGGGTTTAGGGTTAGGGTTAGGGTTAGGGTTAGGGTTTAGTGTTTATGGTTAGGGTTAGCGTTAGGGTTAGGGTTTGGGTTTAGGGTTTAGGTTTAGGGTTAGGGTTAGTGTTAGGGTTTCGGGTTAAGTGTTAGGGTTAAGGTTAGGGTTAGGGTTAGGTACACGTTTTGGGTTTGAGACATGGTTAGGTTTAGAGTTAGGGTTATAGTTAAGTTTAGGTTTTGGCTGATGGTTAAGGTTAGGTTTAGGGACAGGGTTAGTTACAGGGTGAGGGTTAGAGTTAAAGATAGAGAGACGGTAAGGGTCAGAGTTAGGTTTAGCGACAGTGTTAGGGTTAGGGTTAGGGTTAGGTTAGGGTTAGGTTTTAGGGATAGGGTTAGAGTTAGGGTTATGGTTTAGGTTTAGGGTTAGGGTTAAGGTTAGGGTTTAGGGTTTAGGGTTAGGGTTAGGGTTTGGGTTAGCATTAGGTTTAGGGTTAGGGACAGGATTAGGGTTTGGGACATGGTTAGGTTTACTGTTAGGGTTATATTAAGTTTAGGTTTTGTCTGATGCTTAAGTTTAGGTTTAGGGACAGGGATAGTGACAGGGTGAGGGTTAGAGTTAAGGTTGGAGAGACGAATAAGGGTCAGAGTTAGGTTTAGCGACAGTGTTAGGGTTAGGGATCAGGTTAGGTTAGGGTTTAGGGTTAGGATTAGGGTTAGGGTTAGGAATAGGGGAGGGTTAGTGTTTACATTTTAGGGTTAGGGTTTAGGGATAGGGTTAGGGTTAGGGTTAGGGTTAGGGTTAGAGTTAGGATTTAGGCTTTAGGGATAGGGTTAGGGTTAGAGTTAGGGCTTACGGTTTAGGGTTAGGGTTAGGGTTAGGGTTAGGGTTTCGGGTTTAGGGTTAGGGTTAAGTTTAGGGTTAGGGTTAGGTACACGATTCGGGTTTGAGACATGTTTAGGTTTAGTGTTAGGGTTATGGTTAAGTTTAGGTTTTGGCTGATGGTTAAGGTTAGGTTTAGGGACAGGGTTAGTTACAGGGTGAGGGTTAGAGTTAAAGTTAGAGAGACGGTAAGGTACAGAGTTAGGTTTAGCGACAGTGTTAGGGTTAGGGTTAGGGTTAGGTTTTAGGGATAGGGTTAGGGTCAGGGTTACGGCTTAGGTTTAGGGTTAGGGTTAAGGTTAGGCTTTAGGGTTTAGGGTTAGGGTTAGGGTTAGGGTTAGCATTAGGTTTAGGTTTAGGGACAGGATTAGGGTTTGGGACATGGTTAGGTTTACTGTTAGGGTTATATTAAGTTTAGGTTTTGTCTGATGCTTAAGTTTAGGTTTAGGGACAGGGTTAGTGACAGGGTGAGGGTTAGAGTTAAGATTGGAGAGACGGTAAGGGTCAGAGTTAGGTTTAGCGACAGTGTTAGGGTTAGGGATCAGGTTAGGTTAGGGTTTAGGGTTAGGGTTAGGGTTAGGGTTAGGAATAGGGGAGGGTTAGTGTTTACATTTTAGGGTTAGGGTTTAGGGATAGGGTTAGGTTTAGGGATAGGGTTAGAGTTAGGGTTAGGGTTAGGGTTAGGTTTAGGTTTTAGGGATAGGGTTAGGGTTAGGGTTACGGTTTAGGTTTAAGGTTAGGGTTAAGGTTAGGGTTTAGGGTTTATGGTTAAGGTTAGGGTTAGAGTTAGGGTTTAGGCTTTAGGGTTAGGGTTAGTGTTAGGGTTTAGGGTTTAGTGTTAGGGTTAGGGTTAGGGTTAGGGTTAGGGTTTAGTGTTTATGGTTAGGGTTAGCGTTAGGGTTAGGGTTTGGGTTTAGGGTTTAGGTTTAGGGTTAGGGTTAGTGTTAGGGTTTCGGGTTTAGTGTTAGGGTTACGGTTAGGGTTAGGGTTAGGTACACGTTTCGGGTTTGAGACATGGTTAGGGTTAGGGTTAGGGTTAGGGTTAGGGTTAGGGTTAGGGTTAGGGTTAGGGTTAGGGTTAGGGTTACGGTTAGGTTAGGGTTAGGGTTAGAGTTAGGGTTTAGGATTTAGGGTTATGGTTATGGTTAGGGTTAGGGTTAGGGTTAGGGGCAGGATTAGGGTTTGGGACATGGTTAGGTTTACTGTTAGGGTTATATTAAGCTTAGGTTTTGTCTGATGCTTAAGTTTAGGTTTAGGGACAGGGTTAGTGACAGGGTGAAGGTTAGAGTTAAGGTTGGAGAGACGGTAAGGGTCAGAGTTAGGTTTAGCGACAGTGTTAGTGTTAGGGATCAGGTTAGGTTAGGGTTTAGGGTTAGGGTTAGGGTTAGGGTTAGGAATAGGGGAGGGTTAATGTTTACATTTTAGGGTTAGGGTTTAGGGGTAGGGTTAGGGTTAGGGTTAGGGTTACAGTTAGGATTTAGGCTTTAGGGTTAGGGTTAGAGTTAGAGTTAGGGCTTCTGGTTTATGGTTAGGGTTAGGGTTAGGGTTAGAGTTGGTTAGGGTTAGGGTTAGGGTTATGTTTTAGGGATAGGGATAGGGTTAGGGTTACGGTTTAGGTTTAGGGTTAGGGTTAAGGTTAGGACTTAGGGTTTAGGGTTAAGGTTAGTGTTAGAGTTAGGGTTTAGGCTTTAGGGTTAGGGTTAGTGTTAGGGTTTAGGGTTTAGGGTTAGGGTTAGGGATAGGGTTAGGGTTAGGGTTTAGTGTTTGTGGTTAGGGTTAGCGTTAGGGTTACGGTTTGGGTTTAGAGTTTAGGTTTAGGGTTAGGGTTAGTGTTAGGGTTTCGAGTTTAGTGTTAGGGTTAAGGTTAGGGTTAGGGTTAGGTACACGTTTCGGGTTTGAGACATGGTTAGGTTTAGTGTTAGGGTTATAGTTAAGTTTAGGTTTTGGCTGATGGTTAAGGTTAGGTTTAGGGACAGGGTTAGTTACAGGGTGAGGGTTAGAATTAAAGATAGAGAGACGGTAAGGGTCAGAGTTAGGTTTAGCGACAGTGTTAGGGTTAGGGATCAGGTTAGGTTAGGGTTTAGGGTTAGGGTTAGGGTTAGGAATAGTGGAGGGTTAGTGTTTACATTTTAGGGTTAGGGTTTAGGGATAGGGTTAGGGTTAGGGTTAGGGCTAGAGTTAGGGTTAGGGTTAGGGTTAGGGTTAGGTTTTAGGGATAGGGTTAGGGTTAGGGTTACGGTTTAGGTTTAGGGTTAGGGTTAAGGTTAGGGTTTAGGGTTTAGGGTTAAGGTTAGGTTTAGAGTTAGGGTTTAGGCTTTAGGGTTAGGGTTAGTGTTAGGGTTTAGGGTTTAGTGTTAGGGTTAGGGTTAGGGTTAGGGTTAGGGTTTAGTGTTAGGGTTACGGTTAGGGTTAGGGTTAGGTACACGTTTCGGGTTTGAGACATGGTTAAGTTTAGTGTTAGGGTTATAGTTAAGTTTAGGTTTTGGCTGATGGTTAAGGTTAGGTTTAGGGACAGGGTTAGTTACAGGGTGAGGGTTAGAGTTAAAGATAGAGAGACGGTAAGGGTCAGAGTTAGGTTTAGCGACAGTGTTAGGGTTAGGGTTACGGTTAGGTTAGGTTTAGGGTTAGAGTTATGGTTTAGGGTTAGGGTTAGGGTTAGGGTTTAGGATTTAGGGTTAGGGTTATGGTTAGGGTTAGGGTTAGGGTTAGGGGCAGGATTAGGGTTTGGGACATGGTTAGGTTTACTGTTAGGGTTATATTAAGCTTAGGTTTTGTCTGATGCTTAAGTTTAGGTTTAGGGACAGGGTTAGTGACAGGGTGAGGGTTAGAGTTAAGGTTGGAGAGACGGTAAGGGTCAGAGTTAGGTTTAGCGACAGTGTTAGGGTTAGGGATCAGGTTAGGTTAGGGTTTAGGGTTAGCGTTAGGGTTAGGGTTAGGAATATGGGAGGGTTAGTGTTTACATTTTAGGGTTAGGGTTTAGGGATAGGGTTAGGGTTAGGGTTAGGGTTAGAGTTAGGGTTAGGGTTAGGGTTAGGGTTAGGTTTTAGGGATAGGGTTAGGGTTAGGGTTAAGATTAGGGTTTAGGGTTTAGGGTTAGGGTTAGGGTTAGAGTTAGAATTTAGGCTTTAGGGTTAGGATTAGGGTTAGAGTTAGGGCTTACGGTTTAGGGTTAGGGTTAGGGTTAGGGTTAGGGTTTCGGGTTTAGGGTTAGGGTTAAGTTTAGGGTTAGGGTTATGGTTAAGTTTAGGTTTTGGCTGATGGTTAAGGTTAGGTTTAGGGAAAGGGTTAGTTACAGGGTGAGGGTTAGAGTTAAAGTTAGAGAGACGGTAAGGTACAGAGTTAGTTTTAGCGACAGTGTTAGGGTTAGGGTTAGGGTTAGGTTAGGGTTAGGGTTTGGGTTAGGGTTAGGGTTAGGTTTTAGGGATAGGGTTAGGGTTAGGGTTACGGTTTAGGTTTAGAGTTAGGGTTAAGGTTAGGGTTTAGGGTTTAGGGTTAGGGTTAGGGTTAGAGTTAGGGTTTAGGCTTTAGGGTTAGGGTTAGTGTTAGGGTTTAGGGTTTCGGGTTAGGGTTAGGGTTAGGGTTAGGGTTAGGGTTAGGGTTAGGTTTTAGGGATAGGGTTAGGGTTAGGGTTACAGTTTAGGTTTAGGTTTAGGGTTAAGGTTAGGGTTTAGGGTTTAGGGTTAGGGTTAGGGTTAGAGTTATGGTTTAGGCTTTAGGGTTAGGGTTAGTGTTAGGGTTTAGGGTTTAGGGTTAGGGTTAGGGTTAGGGTTAGGGTTTAGTGTTTATGGTTAGGGTTAGCGTTAGGGTTAGGGTGTGGGTTTAGGGTTTAGGTTTAGGGTTAGGGTTAGTGTTAAAGTTTAGGGTTTAGTGTTAGGGTTAAGGTTAGGGTTAGGGTTAGGTACACGTTTTGGGTTTGAGACATGGTTAGGTTTAGTGTTAGGGTTATAGTTAAATTTAGGTTTTGGCTGATGGTTAAGGTTAGGTTTAGGGACAGGGTTAGTTACAGGGTGAGGGTTAGAGTTAAAGATAGAGAGACGGTAAGTGTCAGAGTTAGGTTTAGCGACAGTGTTAGTGTTAGGGATCAGGTTAGGTTAGGGTTTAGGGTTAGGGTTAGGGTTAGGGTTAGGAATAGGGGAGGGTTAGTGTTTACATTTTAGGGTTAGGGTTTAGGGATAGCGTTAGGTTTAGGGTTAGGGTTAGGGTTAGAGTTAGGATTTAGGCTTTAGGGATAGGGTTAGGGTTAGAGTTAGGATTTAGGCTTTAGGGATAGGGTTAGGGTTAGAGTTAGGGCTTACGGTTTAGGGTTAGGGTTAGGGTTAGGGTTAGGGTTTCGGGTTTAGGGTTAGGGTTAAGTTTAGGGTTAGGGTTAGGTACACGATTCGGGTTTGAGACATGTTTAGGTTTAGTGTTAGGGTTATGGTTAAGTTTAGGTTTTGGCTGATGGTTAAGGTTAGGTTTAGGGACAGGGTTAGTTACAGGGGGAGGGTTAGAGTTAAAGTTAGAGAGACGGTAAGGTACAGAGTTAGGTTTAGCGACAGTGTTAGGGTTAGGGTTAGGGTTGGGTTTTAGGGATAGGGTTAGGGTTAGGGTTACGGCTTAGGTTTAGGGTTAGGGTTAAGGTTAGGGTTTAGGGTTTAGGGTTAGGGTTAGGGTTAGGGTTAGCATTAGGTTTAGGGTTAGGGACAGGATTAGGGTTTGGGACATGGTTAGGTTTACTGTCAGGGTTATATTAAGTTTAGGTTTTGTCTGATGCTTAAGTTTAGGTTTAGGAACAGGGTTAGTGACAGGGTGAGGGTTAGAGTTAAGGTTGGAGAGACGGTAAGGGTCAGAGTTAGGTTTAGCGACAGTGTTAGGGTTAGGGATCAGGTTATGTTAGGGTTTAGGGTTAGGCTTAGGGTTAGGGTTAGGAATAGTGGAGGGTTAGTGTTTACATTTTAGGGTTAGGCTTTAGGGATAGGGTTAGGGTTAGGGTTAGGGTTAGGGTTAGGTTTTAGGGATAGGGTTAGGGTTAGGGTTACGGTTTAGGTTTAGGGTTAGGATTAAGGTTAGGGTTTAGGGTTTAGGGTTAAGGTTAGGGTTAGAGTTAGGGTTTAGGCTTTAGGGTTAGGGTGAGTGTTAGGGTTTAGGGTTTAGGGTTAGGGTTAGGGTTAGGGTTAGGGTTTTGGGTTTAGTGTTAGGGTTACGGTTAGGGTTAGGGTTAGGTACACGTTTCGGGTTTGAGACATGGTTAAGTTTAGTGTTAGGGCTATAGTTAAGTTTAGGTTTTGGCTGATGGTTAAGGTTAGGTTTAGGGACAGGGTTAGTTACAGGGTGAGGGTTAGAGTTAAAGATAGAGAGACGGTAAGGGTCAGAGTTAGGTTTAGCGACAGTGTTAGGGTTAGGGTTACGGTTAGGTTAGATTTAGGGTTAGAGTTAGGGTTTAGGGTTAGGGTTAGGGTTAGGGTTTAGGATTTAGGGTTAGGGTTATGGTTAGGGTTAGGGTTAGGGTTAGGGGCAGGATTAGGGTTTGGGACATGGTTAGGTTTACTGTTAGGGTTATATTAAGCTTAGGTTTTGTCTGATGCTTAAGTTTAGGTTTAGGGACAGGGTTAGTGACAGGGTGAGGGTTAGAGTTAAGGTTGGAGAGACGGTAAGGGTCAGAGTTAGGTTTAGCGACAGTGTTAGGGTTAGGGATCAGGTTAGGTTAGGGTTTAGGGTTAGCGTTAGGGTTAGGGTTAGGAATAGGGGAGGGTTAGTGTTTACATTTTAGTGTTAGGGTTTAGGGATAGGGTTAGGGTTAGGGTTAGGGTTAGAGTTAGGGTTAGGGTTAGGGTTAGGGTTAGGTTTTAGGGATAGGGTTAGGGTTAGGGTTACGGTTTAGGTTTAGGGTTAGGGTTAAGATTAGGGTTTAGGGTTTAGGGTTAGGGTTAGGGTTAGAGTTAGGATTTAGGCTTTAGGGATAGGGTTAGGGTTAGAGTTAGGGCTTACGGTTTAGGGTTAAGTTTAGGGTTAGGGTTATGGTTTCGGGTTTAGGGTTAGGCTTAAGTTTAGGGTTAGGGTTAGGTACACGATTCGGGTTTGAGACATGTTTAGGTTTAGTGTTAGGGTTATGGTTAAGCTTAGGTTTTGGCTGATGGTTAAGGTTAGGTTTAGGGACAGGGTTAGTTACAGGGTGAGGGTTAGAGTTAAAGTTAGAGAGACGGTAAGGTACAGAGTTAGGTTTAGCGACAGTGTTAGGGTTAGGGATCAGGTTAGGTTAGGGTTTAGGGTTAGCGTTAGGGTTAGGGTTAGGAATAGGGGAGGGTTAGTGTTTACATTTTAGTGTTAGGGTTTAGGGATAGGGTTAGGGTTAGGGTTAGGGTTAGAGTTAGGGTTAGGGTTAGGGTTAGGGTTAGGTTTTAGGGATAGGGTTAGGGTTAGGGTTACGGTTTAGGTTTAGGGTTAGGGTTAAGATTAGGGTTTAGGGTTTAGGGTTAGGGTTAGGGTTAGAGTTAGGATTTAGGCTTTAGGGATAGGGTTAGGGTTAGAGTTAGGGCTTACGGTTTAGGGTTAAGTTTAGGGTTAGGGTTATGGTTTCGGGTTTAGGGTTAGGCTTAAGTTTAGGGTTAGGGTTAGGTACACGATTCGGGTTTGAGACATGTTTAGGTTTAGTGTTAGGGTTATGGTTAAGCTTAGGTTTTGGCTGATGGTTAAGGTTAGGTTTAGGGACAGGGTTAGTTACAGGGTGAGGGTTAGAGTTAAAGTTAGAGAGACGGTAAGGTACAGAGTTAGGTTTAGCGACAGTGTTAGGGTTAGGGTTAGGGATAGGTTAGGGTAGGGTTAGGGTTAGGATTAGGGTTAGGGTTAGGTTTTAGGGATAGGGTTAGGGTTAGGGTTACGGCTTAGGTTTAGGGTTAGGGTTAAGGTTAGGGTTTAGGGTTTAGGGTTAGGGTTAGGGTTAGGGTTAGCATTATGTTTAGGGTTAGGGACAGGATTATGGTTTGGGACATGGTTAGGTTTACTGTTAGGGTTATATTAAGTTTAGGTTTTGTCTGATGCTTAAGTTTAGGTTTAGGGACAGGGTTAGTGACAGGGTGAGGGTTAGAGTTAAGGTTGTAGAGACGGTAAGGGTCAGAGTTAGGTTTAGCGACAGTGTTAGGGTTAGGGATCAGGTTAGGTTAGGGTTTAGGGTTAGCGTTAGGGTTAGGGTTAGGGTTAGGTTTTAGGGATAGGGTTAGGGTTAGGGTTACGGTTTAGGTTTAGGGTTAGGGTTAAGGTTAGGGTTTAGGGTTTAGGGTTAGGGTTATGGTTAGAGTTAGGGTTTAGGCTTTAGGGTTAGGGTTAGTGTTAGGGTTTAGGATTTCGGGTTAGGGTTGGGGTTAGGGTTAGGGTTAGGGTTAGGGTTAGGTTTTACGGATAGGGTTAGGTTTAGGGTTACAGTTTAGGTTTAGGGTTAGGGTTAAGGTTAGGGTTTAGGGTTTAGGGTTAGGGTTAGGGTTAGCATTAGGTTTAGGGTTAGGGACAGGATTAGGGTTTGGGACATGGTTAGGTTTACTGTCAGGGTTATATTAAGTTTAGGTTTTGTCTGATGCTTAAGTATAGGTTTAGGGACAGGGTTAGTGAGAGGGTGAGGGTTAGAGTTAAGGTTGGAGAGATGGTAAGGGTCAGAGTTAGGTTTAGCGACAGTGTTAGGGTTAGGGATCAGGTTAGGT
>JAVKSA010000060.1:1345000-1350000 GCA_031876335.1 Hipposideros larvatus
GGTTTAGGGTTAGGGTTAAGGTTAGGGTTTAGGGTTTAGGGTTAGGGTTAGGGTTAGAGTTAGGGTTTAGGCTTTAGGGTTAGGGTTAGTGTTAGGGTTTAGGGTTTAGGGTTAGGGTTAG
Organism: Hipposideros larvatus; assembly: GCA_031876335.1. Taxonomy (NCBI): domain Eukaryota; kingdom Metazoa; phylum Chordata; class Mammalia; order Chiroptera; family Hipposideridae; genus Hipposideros; species Hipposideros larvatus. Next base: position 1,345,122 of record JAVKSA010000060.1, read on the forward strand.
GGTTAAGGTTAGGGTTTAGTGTTTATGGTTAGGGTTAGCGTTAGGGTTAGGGTTTGGGTTTAGGGTTTAGGTTTAGGGTTAGGGTTAGGTACACGTTTCGGGTTTTAGACATGGTTAGGTTTAGTGTTAGGCTTATACTTAAGTTTAGGTTTTGGCTGATGGTTAAGGTTAGGTTTCAGGACAGGGTTAGTTACAGGGTGAGGGTTAGAGTTAAAGATAGAGAGACGGTAAGGGTCAGAGTTAGGTTTAGCGACAGTGTTAGGGTTAGGGTTAGGGTTAGAGTTAGGGTTTAGGGTTAGGGTTAGGGTTAGGGTTTAGGATTTAGGATTAGGGTTAGGGTTAGGGTTAGGGTTAGGGGCAGGATTAGGGTTTGGGACATGGTTAGGTTTACTGTTAGGGTTATATTAAGTTTAGGTTTTGTCTGATGCTTAAGTTTAGGTTTAGGGACAGGGTTAGTGACAGGGTGAGGGTTAGAGTTAAGGTTGGAGAGACGGTAAGGGTCAGAGTTAGGTTTAGCGACAGTGTTAGGGTTAGGGATCAGGTTAGGTTAGGGTTTAGGGTTAGGGTTAGGGTTAGGGTTAGGGTTAGGGTTAGGGTTAGGTTTTAGGGATAAGGTTAGGGTTAGGGTTACGGTTTAGGTTTAGGGTTAGGGTTAAGGTTAGGGTTTAGGGTTTAGGGTTAGGGTTAGGGTTAGAGTTAGGGTTTAGGCTTTAGGGTTAGGGTTAGTGTTAGGGTTTAGGGTTTAGGGTTAGGGTTAGGGTTAGGGTTAGGGTTAGGGTTTAGTGTTTATGGTTAGGGTTAGCGTTAGGGTTAGGGTTTGGGTTTAGGGTTTAGGTTTAGGGTTAGGGTTAGTGTTAGGGTTTTGGGTTTAGTGTTAGGGTTAAGTTTAGGGTTAGGGTTAGGTACACGTTTCGGGTTTGAGTCATGGTTAGGTTTAGTGTTAGGGTTATAGTTAAGTTTAGGTTTTGGCTGATGGTTAAGGTTAGGTTTAGGGACAGGGTTAGTTACAGGGTGAGGGTTAGAGTTAAAGATAGAGAGACGTTAAGGGTCAGAGTTAGGTTTAGCGACAGTGTTAGGGTTAGGGATCAGGTTAGGTTAGGGTTAGGGTTAGAGTTAGGGTTTAGGGTTAGGGTTAGGGTTAGGGTTTAGGATTTAGTGTTAGGGTTATGGTTAGGGTTAGGGTTAGGGTTAGGGGCAGGATTAGCGTTTGGGAAATGGTTAGGTTTAGTGTAGGGTTATAGTTAAGTTTTGGTTTTGGCTGATGGTTAAGGTTAGTTTTAGGGACAGGTTTAGTGACAGGGTGAGGGTTAGAGTTAAGTTTAGAGAGACGATAAGGGTCAGAGTTAGGTTTAGCGACAGTGTTAGTGTTAGGAATCAGGTTACGTTAGGGTTTAGGGTTAGGGTTAGGTTTAGGGTTAGGAATAGGGGAGGGTTAGTGTTTACATTTTAGGGTTAGGGTTTAGGGATAGGGTTAGGGTTAGGGTTAGGGTTAGGGTTAGAGTTAGGATTTAGGCTTTAGGGTTAGGGTTAGGGTTAGAGTTAGGGCTTACGGTTTAGGGTTAGGGTTAGGGTTAGGGTTAGGGTTTCGGGTTTCGGGTTAGGGTTAAGTTTAGGGTTAGTGTTAGGTACACGATTCGGGTTTGAGACATGTTTAGGTTTAGTGTTAGGGTTATGGTTAAGTTTAGGTTTTGGCTGATGGTTAAGGTTAGGTTTAGGGACAGGGTTAGTTACAGGGTGAGTGTTAGGGTTAGGGTTAGGGTTAGGGTTAGGGTTAGGGTTAGGGTTAGGGTTAGAGTTAGGGTTAGGGTTAGGGTTAGAGTTAGGGTTAGGGTTAGGGTTAGGGTTAGGTTTTAGGGATAGGGTTAGGGTTAGAGTTAGGGTTTAGGCTTTAGGGTTAGGGTGAGTGTTAGGGTTTAGGGTTTAGGGTTAGGGTTAGGGTTAGGGTTAGGGTTTTGGGTTTAGTGTTAGGGTTACGGTTAGGGTTAGGGTTAGGTACACGTTTCGGGTTTGAGACATGGTTAAGTTTAGTGTTAGGGTTATAGTTAAGTTTAGGTTTTGGCTGATGGTTAAGGTTAGGTTTAGGGACAGGGTTAGTTACAGGGTGAGGGTTAGAGTTACAGATAGAGAGATGGTAAGGGTCAGAGTTAGGTTTAGCGACAGTGTTAGGGTTAGGGTTAGGTTAGGGTTAGGGTTAGAGTTAGGGTTTAGGGTTAGGGTTAGGGTTAGGGTTAGGGTTTTGGGTTTAGTGTTAGGGTTACGGTTAGGGTTAGGGTTAGGTACACGTTTCGGGTTTGAGACATGGTTAAGTTTAGTGTTAGGGTTATAGTTAAGTTTAGGTTTTGGCTGATGGTTAAGGTTAGGTTTAGGGACAGGGTTAGTTACAGGGTGAGGGTTAGAGTTAAAGTGAGAGAGACGGTAAGGTACAGAGTTAGGTTTAGCGACAGTGTTAGGGTTAGGGTTAGGGTTAGGTTAGGGTTAGGGTTAGGGTTAGGGTTAGGGTTAGGTTTTAGGGATAGGGTTAGGGTTAGGGTTACGGTTTAGGTGTAGGGTTAGGGTTAAGGTTAGTGTTTAGGGTTTAGGGTTAGGGTTAGGGTTAGGGTTAGCATTAGTTTTAGGGTTAGGGACAGGATTAGGGTTTGGGACATGGTTAGGTTTACTGTTAGGGTTATATAAAGTTTAGGTTTTGTCTGATGCTTAAGTTTAGGTTTAGGGACAGGGTTAGTGACAGGCTGAGGGTTAGAGTTAAGGTTGGAGTGACGGTAAGGGTCAGAGTTAGGTTTAGCGACAGTGTTAGGGTTAGGGATCAGGTTAGGTTAGGGTTCAGGGTTAAGGTTAGGGTTAGGGTTAGGAATAGGGGAGGGTTAGTGTTTACATTTCACGGTTAGGGTTTAGGGATAGGGTTAGGGTTAGGGTTAGGGTTAGAGTTAGTGTTAGGTTTAGGGTTAGGGTTAGGGTTAGGTTTTAGGGATAGGGTTAGGGTTAGGGTTACGGTTTAGGTTTAGGGTTAGGGTTAAGGTTAGGGTTTAGGGTTTAGGGTTAGGGTTAGGGTTAGAGTTAGGGTTTAGGCTTTAGGGTTAGGGTTAGTGTTAGGGTTTAGGGTTTAGGGTTAGGGTTAGGGTTAGGGTTAGGGTTAGGGTTTAGTGTTTATGGTTAAGGTTAGCGTTAGGGTTAGGGTTTGGGTTTAGGGTTTAGGTTTAGGGTTAGGGTTAGTGTTAGGGTTTTGGGTTTAGTGTTAGGGTTAAGTTTAGGGTTAGGGTTAGGTACACGTTTCGGGTTTGAGTCATGGTTAGGTTTAGTGTTAGGGTTATAGTTAAGTTTAGGTTTTGGCTGATGGTTAAGGTTAGGTTTAAGGACAGGGTTAGTTACAGGGTGAGGGTTAGAGTTAAAGATAGAGAGACGTTAAGGGTCAGAGTTAGGTTTAGCGACAGTGTTAGGGTTAGGGATCAGGTTAGGTTAGGGTTAGGGTTAGAGTTAGGGTTTAGGGTTAGGGTTAGGGTTAGGGTTTAGGATTTAGTGTTAGGGTTATGGTTAGGGTTAGGGTTAGGGTTAGGGGCAGGATTAGCGTTTGGGAAATGGTTAGGTTTAGTGTAGGGTTATAGTTAAGTTTTGGTTTTGGCTGATGGTTAAGGTTAGTTTTAGGGACAGGTTTAGTGACAGGGTGAGGGTTAGAGTTAAGTTTAGAGAGACGATAAGGGTCAGAGTTAGGTTTAGCGACAGTGTTAGTGTTAGGAATCAGGTTACGTTAGGGTTTAGGGTTAGGGTTAGGTTTAGGGTTAGGAATAGGGGAGGGTTAGTGTTTACATTTTAGGGTTAGGGTTTAGGGATAGGGTTAGGGTTAGGGTTAGGGTTAGGGTTAGAGTTAGGATTTAGGCTTTAGGGTTAGGGTTAGAGTTAGAGTTAGGGCTTCTGGTTTAGGGTTAGGGTTAGGGTTAGGGTTAGGGTTTCGGGTTTCGGGTTAGGGTTAAGTTTAGGGTTAGGGTTAGGTACACGATTCGGGTTTGAGACATGTTTAGGTTTAGTGTTAGGGTTACGGTTAAGTTTAGGTTTTGGCTGACGGTTAAGGTTAGGTTTAGGGACAGGGTTAGTTACAGGGTGAGGGTTAGAGTTAAAGTGAGAGAGACGGTAAGGTACAGAGTTAGGTTTAGCGACAGTGTTAGGGTTAGGGTTAGGGTTAGGTTAGGGTTAGGGTTAGGGTTAGGGTTAGGGTTAGGTTTTAGGGATAGGGTTAGGGTTAGGGTTACGGTTTAGGTGTAGGGTTAGGGTTAAGGTTAGTGTTTAGGGTTTAGGGTTAGGGTTAGGGTTAGGGTTAGCATTAGTTTTAGGGTTAGGGACAGGATTAGGGTTTGGGACATGGTTAGGTTTACTGTTAGGGTTATATAAAGTTTAGGTTTTGTCTGATGCTTAAGTTTAGGTTTAGGGACAGGGTTAGTGACAGGCTGAGGGTTAGAGTTAAGGTTGGAGTGACGGTAAGGGTCAGAGTTAGGTTTAGCGACAGTGTTAGGGTTAGGGATCAGGTTAGGTTAGGGTTCAGGGTTAAGGTTAGGGTTAGGGTTAGGAATAGGGGAGGGTTAGTGTTTACATTTCACGGTTAGGGTTTAGGGATAGGGTTAGGGTTAGGGTTAGGGTTAGAGTTAGTGTTAGGTTAAGGTTAGGGTTAGGGTTAGGTTTTAGGGATAGGGTTAGGGTTAGGGTTACGGTTTAGGTTTAGGGTTAGGGTTAAGGTTAGGGTTTAGGGTTTAGGGTTAGGGTTAGGGTTAGAGTTAGGGTTTAGGCTTTAGGGTTAGGGTTAGTGTTAGGGTTTAGGGTTTAGGGTTAGGGTTAGGGTTAAGGTTAGGGTTTAGTGTTTATGGTTAGGGTTAGCGTTAGGGTTAGGGTTTGG
>JAVKSA010000060.1:1355000-1357500 GCA_031876335.1 Hipposideros larvatus
GGGTTAGGGTTTTGGGTTTAGTGTTAGGGTTACGGTTAGGGTTAGGGTTAGGTACACGTTTCGGGTTTGAGACATGGTTAAGTTTAGTGTTAGGGTTATAGTTAACTTTAGGTTTTGGCTGATGGTTAAGGTTAGGTTTAGGGACAGGGTTAGTTACAGGGTGAGGGTTAGAGTTACAGATAGAGAGACGGTAAGGGTCAGAGTTAGGTTTAGCGACAGTGTTAGGGTTAGGGTTAGGTTAGGGTTAGGGTTAGAGTTAGGGTTTAGGGTTAGGGTTAGGGTTAGGGTTAGGGTTTTGGGTTTAGTGTTAGGGTTACGGTTAGGGTTAGGGTTAGGTACACGTTTCGGGTTTGAGACATGGTTAAGTTTAGTGTTAGGGTTATAGTTAAGTTTAGGTTTTGGCTGATGGTTAAGGTTAGGTTTAGGGACAGGGTTAGTTACAGGGTGAGGGTTAGAGTTAAAGTGAGAGAGACGGTAAGGTACAGAGTTAGGTTTAGCGACAGTGTTAGGGTTAGGGTTAGGGTTAGGTTAGGGTTAGGGTTAGGGTTAGGGTTAGGGTTAGGTTTTAGGGATAGGGTTAGGGTTAGGGTTACGGTTTAGGTGTAGGGTTAGGGTTAAGGTTAGTGTTTAGGGTTTAGGGTTAGGGTTAGGGTTAGGGTTAGCATTAGTTTTAGGGTTAGGGACAGGATTAGGGTTTGGGACATGGTTAGGTTTACTGTTAGTGTTATATAAAGTTTAGGTTTTGTCTGATGCTTAAGTTTAGGTTTAGGGACAGGGTTAGTGACAGGCTGAGGGTTAGAGTTAAGGTTGGAGTGACGGTAAGGGTCAGAGTTAGGTTTAGCGACAGTGTTAGGGTTAGGGATCAGGTTAGGTTAGGGTTCAGGGTTAAGGTTAGGGTTAGGGTTAGGAATAGGGGAGGGTTAGTGTTTACATTTCACGGTTAGGGTTTAGGGATAGGGTTAGGGTTAGGGTTAGGGTTAGAGTTAGTGTTAGGTTTAGGGTTAGGGTTAGGGTTAGGTTTTAGGGATAGGGTTAGGGTTAGGGTTACGGTTTAGGTTTAGGGTTAGGGTTAAGGTTAGGGTTTAGGGTTTAGGGTTAGGGTTAGGGTTAGAGTTAGGGTTTAGGCTTTAGGGTTAGGGTTAGTGTTAGGGTTTAGGGTTTAGGGTTAGGGTTAGGGTTAAGGTTAGGGTTTAGTGTTTATGGTTAGGGTTAGCGTTAGGGTTAGGGTTTGGGTTTAGGGTTTAGGTTTAGGCTTAGGGTTAGGTACACGTTTCGGGTTTTAGACATGGTTAGGTTTAGTGTTAGGCTTATACTTAAGTTTAGGTTTTGGCTGATGGTTAAGGTTAGGTTTCAGGACAGGGTTAGTTACAGGGTGAGGGTTAGAGTTAAAGATAGAGAGACGGTAAGGGTCAGAGTTAGGTTTAGCGACAGTGTTAGGGTTAGGGTTAGGGTTAGAGTTAGGGTTTAGGGTTAGGGTTAGGGTTAGGGTTTAGGATTTAGGATTAGGGTTAGGGTTAGGGTTAGGGTTAGGGGCAGGATTAGGGTTTGGGACATGGTTAGGTTTACTGTTAGGGTTATACTAAGTTTAGGTTTTGTCTGATGCTTAAGTTTAGGTTTAGGGACAGGGTTAGTGACAGGGTGAGGGTTAGAGTTAAGGTTGGAGAGACGGTAAGGGTCAGAGTTAGGTTTAGCGACAGTGTTATGGTTAGGGATCAGGTTAGGTTAGGGTTTAGGGTTAGGGTTAGGGTTAGGGTTAGGGTTAGGGTTAGGTTTTAGGGATAGGGTTAGGGTTAGGGTTACGGTTTAGGTTTAGGGTTAGGGTTAAGGTTAGGGTTTAGGGTTTAGGGTTAGGGTTAGGGTTAGAGTTAGGGTTTAGGCTTTAGGGTTAGGGTTAGTGTTAGGGTTTAGGGTTTAGGGTTAGGGTTAGGGTTAAGGTTAGGGTTTAGTGTTTATGGTTAGGGTTAGCGTTAGGGTTAGGTTTTGGGTTTAGGTTTTAGGTTTAGGGTTAGGGTTAGGTACACGTTTCGGGTTTTAGACATGGTTAGGTTTAGTGTTAGGCTTATACTTAAGTTTAGGTTTTGGCTGATGGTTAAGGTTAGGTTTCAGGACAGGGTTAGTTACAGGGTGAGGGTTAGAGTTAAAGATAGAGAGACGGTAAGGGTCAGAGTTAGGTTTAGCGACAGTGTTAGGGTTAGGGTTAGGGTTAGAGTTAGGGTTTAGGGTTAGGGTTAGGGTTAGGGTTTAGGATTTAGGATTAGGGTTAGGGTTAGGGTTAGGGTTAGGGGCAGGATTAGGGTTTGGGACATGGTTAGGTTTACTGTTAGGGTTATATTAAGTTTAGGTTTTGTCTGATGCTTAAGTTTAGGTTTAGGGACAGGGTTAGTGACAGGGTGAGGGTTAGAGTTAAGGTTGGAGAGACGGTAAGGGTCAGAGTTAGGTTTAGCGACAGTGTTAGGGTTAGGGATCAGGTTAGGTTAGGGTTTAGGGTTAGGGTTAGGGT
>JAVKSA010000060.1:1360000-1370000 GCA_031876335.1 Hipposideros larvatus
AGGTTTAGCGACAGTGTTAGTGTTAGGGATCAGGTTAGGTTAGGGTTTAGGGTTAGGTTTAGGGTTAGGGTTAGGAATAGGGGAGGGTTATTGTTTACATTTTAGGGTTAGGGTTTAGGGATAGGGTTAGGGTTAGGGTTAGGGTTAGGGTTAGAGTTAGGATTTAGGCTTTAGGGTTAGGGTTAGAGTTAGAGTTAGGGCTTCTGGTTTAGGGTTAGGGTTAGGGTTAGGGTTAGGGTTTCGGGTTTCGGGTTAGGGTTAAGTTTAGGGTTAGGGTTAGGTACACGATTCGGGTTTGAGACATGTTTAGGTTTAGTGTTAGGGTTACGGTTAAGTTTAGGTTTTGGCTGACGGTTAAGGTTAGGTTTAGGGACAGGGTTAGTTACAGGGTGAGGGTTAGAGTTAAAGTGAGAGAGACGGTAAGGTACAGAGTTAGGTTTAGCGACAGTGTTAGGGTTAGGGTTAGGGTTAGGTTAGGGTTAGGGTTAGGGTTAGGGTTAGGGTTAGGTTTTAGGGATAGGGTTAGGGTTAGGGTTACGGTTTAGGTGTAGGGTTAGGGTTAAGGTTAGTGTTTAGGGTTTAGGGTTAGGGTTAGGGTTAGGGTTAGCATTAGTTTTAGGGTTAGGGACAGGATTAGGGTTTGGGACATGGTTAGGTTTACTGTTAGGGTTATATAAAGTTTAGGTTTTGTCTGATGCTTAAGTTTAGGTTTAGGGACAGGGTTAGTGACAGGCTGAGGGTTAGAGTTAAGGTTGGAGTGACGGTAAGGGTCAGAGTTAGGTTTAGCGACAGTGTTAGGGTTAGGGATCAGGTTAGGTTAGGGTTCAGGGTTAAGGTTAGGGTTAGGGTTAGGAATAGGGGAGGGTTAGTGTTTACATTTCACGGTTAGGGTTTAGGGATAGGGTTAGGGTTAGGGTTAGGGTTAGAGTTAGTGTTAGGTTAAGGTTAGGGTTAGGGTTAGGTTTTAGGGATAGGGTTAGGGTTAGGGTTACGGTTTAGGTTTAGGGTTAGGGTTAAGGTTAGGGTTTAGGGTTTAGGGTTAGGGTTAGGGTTAGAGTTAGGGTTTAGGCTTTAGGGTTAGGGTTAGTGTTAGGGTTTAGGGTTAGGGTTAGGGTTAGGTACACGTTTCGGGTTTTAGACATGGTTAGGTTTAGTGTTAGGCTTATACTTAAGTTTAGGTTTTGGCTGATGGTTAAGGTTAGGTTTCAGGACAGGGTTAGTTACAGGGTGAGGGTTAGAGTTAAAGATAGAGAGACGGTAAGGGTCAGAGTTAGGTTTAGCGACAGTGTTAGGGTTAGGGTTAGGGTTAGAGTTAGGGTTTAGGGTTAGGGTTAGGGTTAGGGTTTAGGATTTAGGATTAGGGTTAGGGTTAGGGTTAGGGTTAGGGGCAGGATTAGGGTTTGGGACATGGTTAGGTTTACTGTTAGGGTTATATTAAGTTTAGGTTTTGTCTGATGCTTAAGTTTAGGTTTAGGGACAGGGTTAGTGACAGGGTGAGGGTTAGAGTTAAGGTTGGAGAGACGGTAAGGGTCAGAGTTAGGTTTAGCGACAGTGTTAGGGTTAGGGATCATGTTAGGTTAGGGTTTAGGGTTAGGGTTAGGGTTAGGGTTAGGGTTAGGGTTAGGGTTAGGTTTTAGGGATAAGGTTAGGGTTAGGGTTACGGTTTAGGTTTAGGGTTAGGGTTAAGGTTAGGGTTTAGGGTTTAGGGTTAGGGTTAGGGTTAGAGTTAGGGTTTAGGCTTTAGGGTTAGGGTTAGTGTTAGGGTTTAGGGTTTAGGGTTAGGGTTAGGGTTAGGGTTAGGGTTTAGTGTTTATGGTTAGGGTTAGCGTTAGGGTTAGGGTTTGGGTTTAGGGTTTAGGTTTAGGGTTAGGGTTAGTGTTAGGGTTTTGGGTTTAGTGTTAGGGTTAAGTTTAGGGTTAGGGTTAGGTACACGTTTCGGGTTTGAGTCATGGTTAGGTTTAGTGTTAGGGTTATAGTTAAGTTTAGGTTTTGGCTGATGGTTAAGGTTAGGTTTAGGGACAGGGTTAGTTACAGGGTGAGGGTTAGAGTTAAAGATAGAGAGACGTTAAGGGTCAGAGTTAGGTTTAGCGACAGTGTTAGGGTTAGGGATCAGGTTAGGTTAGGCTTAGGGTTAGAGTTAGGGTTTAGGGTTAGGGTTAGGGTTAGGGTTTAGGATTTAGTGTTAGGGTTATGGTTAGGGTTAGGGTTAGGGTTAGGGGCAGGATTAGCGTTTGGGAAATGGTTAGGTTTAGTGTAGGGTTATAGTTAAGTTTTGGTTTTGGCTGATGGTTAAGGTTAGTTTTAGGGACAGGTTTAGTGACAGGGTGAGGGTTAGAGTTAAGTTTAGAGAGACGATAAGGGTCAGAGTTAGGTTTAGCGACAGTGTTAGTGTTAGGAATCAGGTTACGTTAGGGTTTAGGGTTAGGGTTAGGTTTAGGGTTAGGAATAGGGGAGGGTTAGTGTTTACATTTTAGGGTTAGGGTTTAGGGATAGGGTTAGGGTTAGGGTTAGGGTTAGGGTTAGAGTTAGGATTTAGGCTTTAGGGTTAGGGTTAGGGTTAGAGTTAGGGCTTACGGTTTAGGGTTAGGGTTAGGGTTAGGGTTAGGGTTTCGGGTTTCGGGTTAGGGTTAAGTTTAGGGTTAGTGTTAGGTACACGATTCGGGTTTGAGACATGTTTAGGTTTAGTGTTAGGGTTATGGTTAAGTTTAGGTTTTGGCTGATGGTTAAGGTTAGGTTTAGGGACAGGGTTAGTTACAGGGTGAGTGTTAGGGTTAGGGTTAGGGTTAGGGTTAGGGTTAGGGTTAGGGTTAGAGTTAGGGTTAGGGTTAGGGTTAGAGTTAGGGTTAGGGTTAGGGTTAGGGTTAGGTTTTAGGGATAGGGTTAGGGTTAGAGTTAGGGTTTAGGCTTTAGGGTTAGGGTGAGTGTTAGGGTTTAGGGTTTAGGGTTAGGGTTAGGGTTAGGGTTAGGGTTTTGGGTTTAGTGTTAGGGTTACGGTTAGGGTTAGGGTTAGGTACACGTTTCGGGTTTGAGACATGGTTAAGTTTAGTGTTAGGGTTATAGTTAAGTTTAGGTTTTGGCTGATGGTTAAGGTTAGGTTTAGGGACAGGGTTAGTTACAGGGTGAGGGTTAGAGTTACAGATAGAGAGATGGTAAGGGTCAGAGTTAGGTTTAGCGACAGTGTTAGGGTTAGGGTTAGGTTAGGGTTAGGGTTAGAGTTAGGGTTTAGGGTTAGGGTTAGGGTTAGGGTTAGGGTTTTGGGTTTAGTGTTAGGGTTACGGTTAGGGTTAGGGTTAGGTACACGTTTCGGGTTTGAGACATGGTTAAGTTTAGTGTTAGGGTTATAGTTAAGTTTAGGTTTTGGCTGATGGTTAAGGTTAGGTTTAGGGACAGGGTTAGTTACAGGGTGAGGGTTAGAGTTAAAGTGAGAGAGACGGTAAGGTACAGAGTTAGGTTTAGCGACAGTGTTAGGGTTAGGGTTAGGGTTAGGTTAGGGTTAGGGTTAGGGTTAGGGTTAGGGTTAGGTTTTAGGGATAGGGTTAGGGTTAGGGTTACGGTTTAGGTGTAGGGTTAGGGTTAAGGTTAGTGTTTAGGGTTTAGGGTTAGGGTTAGGGTTAGGGTTAGCATTAGTTTTAGGGTTAGGGACAGGATTAGGGTTTGGGACATGGTTAGGTTTACTGTTAGGGTTATATAAAGTTTAGGTTTTGTCTGATGCTTAAGTTTAGGTTTAGGGACAGGGTTAGTGACAGGCTGAGGGTTAGAGTTAAGGTTGGAGTGACGGTAAGGGTCAGAGTTAGGTTTAGCGACAGTGTTAGGGTTAGGGATCAGGTTAGGTTAGGGTTCAGGGTTAAGGTTAGGGTTAGGGTTAGGAATAGGGGAGGGTTAGTGTTTACATTTCACGGTTAGGGTTTAGGGATAGGGTTAGGGTTAGGGTTAGGGTTAGAGTTAGTGTTAGGTTTAGGGTTAGGGTTAGGGTTAGGTTTTAGGGATAGGGTTAGGGTTAGGGTTACGGTTTAGGTTTAGGGTTAGGGTTAAGGTTAGGGTTTAGGGTTTAGGGTTAGGGTTAGGGTTAGAGTTAGGGTTTAGGCTTTAGGGTTAGGGTTAGTGTTAGGGTTTAGGGTTTAGGGTTAGGGTTAGGGTTAAGGTTAGGGTTTAGTGTTTATGGTTAGGGTTAGCGTTAGGGTTAGGGTTTGGGTTTAGGGTTTAGGTTTAGGGTTAGGGTTAGGTACACGTTTCGGGTTTTAGACATGGTTAGGTTTAGTGTTAGGCTTATACTTAAGTTTAGGTTTTGGCTGATGGTTAAGGTTAGGTTTCAGGACAGGGTTAGTTACAGGGTGAGGGTTAGAGTTAAAGATAGAGAGACGGTAAGGGTCAGAGTTAGGTTTAGCGACAGTGTTAGGGTTAGGGTTAGGGTTAGAGTTAGGGTTTAGGGTTAGGGTTAGGGTTAGGGTTTAGGATTTAGGATTAGGGTTAGGGTTAGGGTTAGGGTTAGGGGCAGGATTAGGGTTTGGGACATGGTTAGGTTTACTGTTAGGGTTATACTAAGTTTAGGTTTTGTCTGATGCTTAAGTTTAGGTTTAGGGACAGGGTTAGTGACAGGGTGAGGGTTAGAGTTAAGGTTGGAGAGACGGTAAGGGTCAGAGTTAGGTTTAGCGACAGTGTTATGGTTAGGGATCAGGTTAGGTTAGGGTTTAGGGTTAGGGTTAGGGTTAGGGTTAGGGTTAGGGTTAGGGTTAGGTTTTAGGGATAGGGTTAGGGTTAGGGTTACGGTTTAGGTTTAGGGTTAGGGTTAAGGTTAGGGTTTAGGGTTTAGGGTTAGGGTTAGGGTTAGAGTTAGGGTTTAGGCTTTAGGGTTAGGGTTAGTGTTAGGGTTTAGGGTTTAGGGTTAGGGTTAGGGTTAGGGTTAGGGTTAGGGTTTAGTGTTTATGGTTAAGGTTAGCGTTAGGGTTAGGGTTTGGGTTTAGGGTTTAGGTTTAGGGTTAGGGTTAGTGTTAGGGTTTTGGGTTTAGTGTTAGGGTTAAGTTTAGGGTTAGGGTTAGGTACACGTTTCGGGTTTGAGTCATGGTTAGGTTTAGTGTTAGGGTTATAGTTAAGTTTAGGTTTTGGCTGATGGTTAAGGTTAGGTTTAAGGACAGGGTTAGTTACAGGGTGAGGGTTAGAGTTAAAGATAGAGAGACGTTAAGGGTCAGAGTTAGGTTTAGCGACAGTGTTAGGGTTAGGGATCAGGTTAGGTTAGGGTTAGGGTTAGAGTTAGGGTTTAGGGTTAGGGTTAGGGTTAGGGTTTAGGATTTAGTGTTAGGGTTATGGTTAGGGTTAGGGTTAGGGTTAGGGGCAGGATTAGCGTTTGGGAAATGGTTAGGTTTAGTGTAGGGTTATAGTTAAGTTTTGGTTTTGGCTGATGGTTAAGGTTAGTTTTAGGGACAGGTTTAGTGACAGGGTGAGGGTTAGAGTTAAGTTTAGAGAGACGATAAGGGTCAGAGTTAGGTTTATCGACAGTGTTAGTGTTAGGAATCAGGTTACGTTAGGGTTTAGGGTTAGGGTTAGGTTTAGGGTTAGGAATAGGGGAGGGTTAGTGTTTACATTTTAGGGTTAGGGTTTAGGGATAGGGTTAGGGTTAGGGTTAGGGTTAGGGTTAGAGTTAGGATTTAGGCTTTAGGGTTAGGGTTAGGGTTAGAGTTAGGGCTTACGGTTTAGGGTTAGGGTTAGGGTTAGGGTTAGGGTTTCGGGTTTCGGGTTAGGGTTAAGTTTAGGGTTAGTGTTAGGTACACGATTCGGGTTTGAGACATGTTTAGGTTTAGTGTTAGGGTTATGGTTAAGTTTAGGTTTTGGCTGATGGTTAAGGTTAGGTTTAGGGACAGGGTTAGTTACAGGGTGAGTGTTAGGGTTAGGGTTAGGGTTAGGGTTAGGGTTAGGGTTAGGGTTAGAGTTAGGGTTAGGGTTAGGGTTAGAGTTAGGGTTAGGGTTAGGGTTAGGGTTAGGTTTTAGGGATAGGGTTAGGGTTAGAGTTAGGGTTTAGGCTTTAGGGTTAGGGTGAGTGTTAGGGTTTAGGGTTTAGGGTTAGGGTTAGGGTTAGGGTTAGGGTTTTGGGTTTAGTGTTAGGGTTACGGTTAGGGTTAGGGTTAGGTACACGTTTCGGGTTTGAGACATGGTTAAGTTTAGTGTTAGGGTTATAGTTAACTTTAGGTTTTGGCTGATGGTTAAGGTTAGGTTTAGGGACAGGGTTAGTTACAGGGTGAGGGTTAGAGTTACAGATAGAGAGACGGTAAGGGTCAGAGTTAGGTTTAGCGACAGTGTTAGGGTTAGGGTTAGGTTAGGGTTAGGGTTAGAGTTAGGGTTTAGGGTTAGGGTTAGGGTTAGGGTTAGGGTTTTGGGTTTAGTGTTAGGGTTACGGTTAGGGTTAGGGTTAGGTACACGTTTCGGGTTTGAGACATGGTTAAGTTTAGTGTTAGGGTTATAGTTAAGTTTAGGTTTTGGCTGATGGTTAAGGTTAGGTTTAGGGACAGGGTTAGTTACAGGGTGAGGGTTAGAGTTAAAGTGAGAGAGACGGTAAGGTACAGAGTTAGGTTTAGCGACAGTGTTAGGGTTAGGGTTAGGGTTAGGTTAGGGTTAGGGTTAGGGTTAGGGTTAGGGTTAGGTTTTAGGGATAGGGTTAGGGTTAGGGTTACGGTTTAGGTGTAGGGTTAGGGTTAAGGTTAGTGTTTAGGGTTTAGGGTTAGGGTTAGGGTTAGGGTTAGCATTAGTTTTAGGGTTAGGGACAGGATTAGGGTTTGGGACATGGTTAGGTTTACTGTTAGTGTTATATAAAGTTTAGGTTTTGTCTGATGCTTAAGTTTAGGTTTAGGGACAGGGTTAGTGACAGGCTGAGGGTTAGAGTTAAGGTTGGAGTGACGGTAAGGGTCAGAGTTAGGTTTAGCGACAGTGTTAGGGTTAGGGATCAGGTTAGGTTAGGGTTCAGGGTTAAGGTTAGGGTTAGGGTTAGGAATAGGGGAGGGTTAGTGTTTACATTTCACGGTTAGGGTTTAGGGATAGGGTTAGGGTTAGGGTTAGGGTTAGAGTTAGTGTTAGGTTTAGGGTTAGGGTTAGGGTTAGGTTTTAGGGATAGGGTTAGGGTTAGGGTTACGGTTTAGGTTTAGGGTTAGGGTTAAGGTTAGGGTTTAGGGTTTAGGGTTAGGGTTAGGGTTAGAGTTAGGGTTTAGGCTTTAGGGTTAGGGTTAGTGTTAGGGTTTAGGGTTTAGGGTTAGGGTTAGGGTTAAGGTTAGGGTTTAGTGTTTATGGTTAGGGTTAGCGTTAGGGTTAGGGTTTGGGTTTAGGGTTTAGGTTTAGGCTTAGGGTTAGGTACACGTTTCGGGTTTTAGACATGGTTAGGTTTAGTGTTAGGCTTATACTTAAGTTTAGGTTTTGGCTGATGGTTAAGGTTAGGTTTCAGGACAGGGTTAGTTACAGGGTGAGGGTTAGAGTTAAAGATAGAGAGACGGTAAGGGTCAGAGTTAGGTTTAGCGACAGTGTTAGGGTTAGGGTTAGGGTTAGAGTTAGGGTTTAGGGTTAGGGTTAGGGTTAGGGTTTAGGATTTAGGATTAGGGTTAGGGTTAGGGTTAGGATTAGGGGCAGGATTAGGGTTTGGGACATGGTTAGGTTTACTGTTAGGGTTATACTAAGTTTAGGTTTTGTCTGATGCTTAAGTTTAGGTTTAGGGACAGGGTTAGTGACAGGGTGAGGTTTAGAGTTAAGGTTGGAGAGACGGTAAGGGTCAGAGTTAGGTTTAGCGACTGTGTTAGGGTTAGGGATCAGGTTAGGTTAGGGTTTAGGGTTAGGGTTAGGGTTAGGGTTAGGGTTAGGGTTAGGGTTAGGTTTTAGGGATAGGGTTAGGGTTAGGGTTACGGTTTAGGTTTAGGGTTAGGGTTAAGGTTAGGGTTTAGGGTTTAGGGTTAGGGTTAGGGTTAGAGTTAGGGTTTAGGCTTTAGGGTTAGGGTTAGTGTTAGGGTTTAGGGTTTAGGGTTAGGGTTAGGGTTAGGGTTAGGGTTAGGGTTTAGTGTTTATGGTTAGGGTTAGCGTTAGGGTTAGGGTTTGGGTTTAGGGTTTAGGTTTAGGGTTAGGGTTAGTGTTAGGGTTTTGGGTTTAGTGTTAGGGTTAAGTTTAGGGTTAGGGTTAGGTACACGTTTCGGGTTTGAGTCATGGTTAGGTTTAGTGTTAGGGTTATAGTTAAGTTTAGGTTTTGGCTGATGGTTAAGGTTAGGTTTAGGGACAGGGTTAGTTACAGGGTGAGGGTTAGAGTTAAAGATAGAGAGACGTTAAGGGTCAGAGTTAGGTTTAGCGACAGTGTTAGGGTTAGGGATCAGGTTAGGTTAGGGTTAGGGTTAGAGTTAGGGTTTAGGGTTAGGGTTAGGGTTAGGGTTTAGGATTTAGTGTTAGGGTTATGGTTATGGTTAGGGTTAGGGTTAGGGGCAGGATTAGCGTTTGGGAAATGGTTAGGTTTAGTGTAGGGTTATAGTTAAGTTTTGGTTTTGGCTGATGGTTAAGGTTAGTTTTAGGGACAGGTTTAGTGACAGGGTGAGGGTTAGAGTTAAGTTTAGAGAGACGATAAGGGTCAGAGTTAGGTTTAGCGACAGTGTTAGTGTTAGGAATCAGGTTACGTTAGGGTTTAGGGTTAGAGTTAGGTTTAGGGTTAGGAATAGGGGAGGGTTAGTGTTTACATTTTAGGGTTAGGGTTTAGGGATAGGGTTAGGGTTAGGGTTAGGGTTAGGGTTAGAGTTAGGATTTAGGCTTTAGGGTTAGGGTTAGGGTTAGAGTTAGGGCTTACGGTTTAGGGTTAGGGTTAGGGTTAGGGTTAGGGTTTCGGGTTTCGGGTTAGGGTTAAGTTTAGGGTTAGTGTTAGGTACACGATTCGGGTTTGAGACATGTTTAGGTTTAGTGTTAGGGTTATGGTTAAGTTTAGGTTTTGGCTGATGGTTAAGGTTAGGTTTAGGGACAGGGTTAGTTACAGGGTGAGTGTTAGGGTTAGGGTTAGGGTTAGGGTTAGGGTTAGGGTTAGGGTTAGGGTTAGAGTTAGGGTTAGGGTTAGGGTTAGAGTTAGGGTTAGGGTTAGGGTTAGGGTTAGGTTTTAGGGATAGGGTTAGGGTTAGAGTTAGGGTTTAGGCTTTAGGGTTAGGGTGAGTGTTAGGGTTTAGGGTTTAGGGTTAGGGTTAGGGTTAGGGTTAGGGTTTTGGGTTTAGTGTTAGGGTTACGGTTAGGGTTAGGGTTAGGTACACGTTTCGGGTTTGAGACATGGTTAAGTTTAGTGTTAGGGTTATAGTTAAGTTTAGGTTTTGGCTGATGGTTAAGGTTAGGTTTAGGGACAGGGTTAGTTACAGGGTGAGGGTTAGAGTTACAGATAGAGAGACGGTAAGGGTCAGAGTTAGGTTTAGCGACAGTGTTAGGGTTAGGGTTAGGTTAGGGTTAGGGTTAGAGTTAGGGTTTAGGGTTAGGGTTAGGGTTAGGGTTAGGGTTTTGGGTTTAGTGTTAGGGTTACGGTTAGGGTTAGGGTTAGGTACACGTTTCGGGTTTGAGACATGGTTAAGTTTAGTGTTAGGGTTATAGTTAAGTTTAGGTTTTGGCTGATGGTTAAGGTTAGGTTTAGGGACAGGGTTAGTTACAGGGTGAGGGTTAGAGTTAAAGTGAGAGAGACGGTAAGGTACAGAGTTAGGTTTAGCGACAGTGTTAGGGTTAGGGTTAGGGTTAGGTTAGGGTTAGGGTTAGGGTTAGGGTTAGGGTTAGGTTTTAGGGATAGGGTTAGGGTTAGGGTTACGGTTTAGGTGTAGGGTTAGGGTTAAGGTTAGTGTTTAGGGTTTAGGGTTAGGGTTAGGGTTAGGGTTAGCATTAGTTTTAGGGTTAGGGACAGGATTAGGGTTTGGGACATGGTTAGGTTTACTGTTAGGGTTATATAAAGTTTAGGTTTTGTCTGATGCTTAAGTTTAGGTTTAGGGACAGGGTTAGTGACAGGCTGAGGGTTAGAGTTAAGGTTGGAGTG
>JAVKSA010000060.1:1372500-1387500 GCA_031876335.1 Hipposideros larvatus
TAGTGTTAGGGTTATAGTTAAGTTTAGGTTTTGGCTGATGGTTAAGGTTAGGTTTAGGGACAGGGTTAGTTACAGGGTGAGGGTTAGAGTTAAAGATAGAGAGACGGTAAGGGTCAGAGTTAGGTTTAGCGACAGTGTTAGGGTTAGGGTTACGGTTAGGTTAGGGTTAGGGTTAGAGTTAGGGTTTAGGGTTAGGGTTAGGGTTAGGTTTTAGGATTTAGGGTTAGGGTTATGGTTAGGGTTAGGGTTAGGGTTAGGGGCAGGATTAGGGTTTGGGACATGGTTAGGTTTACTGTTAGGGTTATATTAATCTTAGGTTTTGTCTGATGCTTAAGTTTAGATTTATGGACAGGGTTAGTGACAGGGTGAGGGTTAGAGTTAAGGTTGGAGAGACGGTAAGGGTCAGAGTTAGGTTTAGCGACAGTGTTAGTGTTAGGGATCAGGTTAGGTTAGGGTTTAGGGTTAGGTTTAGGGTTAGGGTTAGGAATAGGGGAGGGTTATTGTTTACATTTTAGGGTTAGGGTTTAGGGATAGGGTTAGGGTTAGGGTTAGGGTTAGGGTTAGAGTTAGGATTTAGGCTTTAGGGTTAGGGTTAGAGTTAGAGTTAGGGCTTCTGGTTTAGGGTTAGGGTTAGGGTTAGGGTTAGGGTTTCGGGTTTCGGGTTAGGGTTAAGTTTAGGGTTAGGGTTAGGTACACGATTCGGGTTTGAGACATGTTTAGGTTTAGTGTTCGGGTTACGGTTAAGTTTAGGTTTTGGCTGACGGTTAAGGTTAGGTTTAGGGACAGGGTTAGTTACAGGGTGAGGGTTAGAGTTAAAGTGAGAGAGACGGTAAGGTACAGAGTTAGGTTTAGCGACAGTGTTAGGGTTAGGGTTAGGGTTAGGTTAGGGTTAGGGTTAGGGTTAGGGTTAGGGTTAGGTTTTAGGGATAGGGTTAGGGTTAGGGTTACGGTTTAGGTGTAGGGTTAGGGTTAAGGTTAGTGTTTAGGGTTTAGGGTTAGGGTTAGGGTTAGGGTTAGCATTAGTTTTAGGGTTAGGGACAGGATTAGGGTTTGGGACATGGTTAGGTTTACTGTTAGGGTTATATAAAGTTTAGGTTTTGTCTGATGCTTAAGTTTAGGTTTAGGGACAGGGTTAGTGACAGGCTGAGGGTTAGAGTTAAGGTTGGAGTGACGGTAAGGGTCAGAGTTAGGTTTAGCGACAGTGTTAGGGTTAGGGATCAGGTTAGGTTAGGGTTCAGGGTTAAGGTTAGGGTTAGGGTTAGGAATAGGGGAGGGTTAGTGTTTACATTTCACGGTTAGGGTTTAGGGATAGGGTTAGGGTTAGGGTTAGGGTTAGAGTTAGTGTTAGGTTAAGGTTAGGGTTAGGGTTAGGTTTTAGGGATAGGGTTAGGGTTAGGGTTACGGTTTAGGTTTAGGGTTAGGGTTAAGGTTAGGGTTTAGGGTTTAGGGTTAGGGTTAGGGTTAGAGTTAGGGTTTAGGCTTTAGGGTTAGGGTTAGTGTTAGGGTTTAGGGTTTAGGGTTAGGGTTAGGGTTAAGGTTAGGGTTTAGTGTTTATGGTTAGGGTTAGCGTTAGGGTTAGGGTTTGGGTTTAGGGTTTAGGTTTAGGGTTAGGGTTAGGTACACGTTTCGGGTTTTAGACATGGTTAGGTTTAGTGTTAGGCTTATACTTAAGTTTAGGTTTTGGCTGATGGTTAAGGTTAGGTTTCAGGACAGGGTTAGTTACAGGGTGAGGGTTAGAGTTAAAGATAGAGAGACGGTAAGGGTCAGAGTTAGGTTTAGCGACAGTGTTAGGGTTAGGGTTAGGGTTAGAGTTAGGGTTTAGGGTTAGGGTTAGGGTTAGGGTTTAGGATTTAGGATTAGGGTTAGGGTTAGGGTTAGGGTTAGGGGCAGGATTAGGGTTTGGGACATGGTTAGGTTTACTGTTAGGGTTATATTAAGTTTAGGTTTTGTCTGATGCTTAAGTTTAGGTTTAGGGACAGGGTTAGTGACAGGGTGAGGGTTAGAGTTAAGGTTGGAGAGACGGTAAGGGTCAGAGTTAGGTTTAGCGACAGTGTTAGGGTTAGGGATCAGGTTAGGTTAGGGTTTAGGGTTAGGGTTAGGGTTAGGGTTAGGGTTAGGGTTAGGGTTAGGTTTTAGGGATAAGGTTAGGGTTAGGGTTACGGTTTAGGTTTAGGGTTAGGGTTAAGGTTAGGGTTTAGGGTTTAGGGTTAGGGTTAGGGTTAGAGTTAGGGTTTAGGCTTTAGGGTTAGGGTTAGTGTTAGGGTTTAGGGTTTAGGGTTAGGGTTAGGGTTAGGGTTAGGGTTAGGGTTTAGTGTTTATGGTTAGGGTTAGCGTTAGGGTTAGGGTTTGGGTTTAGGGTTTAGGTTTAGGGTTAGGGTTAGTGTTAGGGTTTTGGGTTTAGTGTTAGGGTTAAGTTTAGGGTTAGGGTTAGGTACACGTTTCGGGTTTGAGTCATGGTTAGGTTTAGTGTTAGGGTTATAGTTAAGTTTAGGTTTTGGCTGATTGTTAAGGTTAGGTTTAGGGACAGGGTTAGTTACAGGGTGAGGGTTAGAGTTAAAGATAGAGAGACGTTAAGGGTCAGAGTTAGGTTTAGCGACAGTGTTAGGGTTAGGGATCAGGTTAGGTTAGGGTTAGGGTTAGAGTTAGGGTTTAGGGTTAGGGTTAGGGTTAGGGTTTAGGATTTAGTGTTAGGGTTATGGTTAGGGTTAGGGTTAGGGTTAGGGGCAGGATTAGCGTTTGGGAAATGGTTAGGTTTAGTGTAGGGTTATAGTTAAGTTTTGGTTTTGGCTGATGGTTAAGGTTAGTTTTAGGGACAGGTTTAGTGACAGGGTGAGGGTTAGAGTTAAGTTTAGAGAGACGATAAGGGTCAGAGTTAGGTTTAGCGACAGTGTTAGTGTTAGGAATCAGGTTACGTTAGGGTTTAGGGTTAGGGTTAGGTTTAGGGTTAGGAATAGGGGAGGGTTAGTGTTTACATTTTAGGGTTAGGGTTTAGGGATAGGGTTAGGGTTAGGGTTAGGGTTAGGGTTAGAGTTAGGATTTAGGCTTTAGGGTTAGGGTTAGGGTTAGAGTTAGGGCTTACGGTTTAGGGTTAGGGTTAGGGTTAGGGTTAGGGTTTCGGGTTTCGGGTTAGGGTTAAGTTTAGGGTTAGTGTTAGGTACACGATTCGGGTTTGAGACATGTTTAGGTTTAGTGTTAGGGTTATGGTTAAGTTTAGGTTTTGGCTGATGGTTAAGGTTAGGTTTAGGGACAGGGTTAGTTACAGGGTGAGTGTTAGGGTTAGGGTTAGGGTTAGGGTTAGGGTTAGGGTTAGGGTTAGGGTTAGAGTTAGGGTTAGGGTTAGGGTTAGAGTTAGGGTTAGGGTTAGGGTTAGGGTTAGGTTTTAGGGATAGGGTTAGGGTTAGAGTTAGGGTTTAGGCTTTAGGGTTAGGGTGAGTGTTAGGGTTTAGGGTTTAGGGTTAGGGTTAGGGTTAGGGTTAGGGTTTTGGGTTTAGTGTTAGGGTTACGGTTAGGGTTAGGGTTAGGTACACGTTTCGGGTTTGAGACATGGTTAAGTTTAGTGTTAGGGTTATAGTTAAGTTTAGGTTTTGGCTGATGGTTAAGGTTAGGTTTAGGGACAGGGTTAGTTACAGGGTGAGGGTTAGAGTTACAGATAGAGAGATGGTAAGGGTCAGAGTTAGGTTTAGCGACAGTGTTAGGGTTAGGGTTAGGTTAGGGTTAGGGTTAGAGTTAGGGTTTAGGGTTAGGGTTAGGGTTAGGGTTAGGGTTTTGGGTTTAGTGTTAGGGTTACGGTTAGGGTTAGGGTTAGGTACACGTTTCGGGTTTGAGACATGGTTAAGTTTAGTGTTAGGGTTATAGTTAAGTTTAGGTTTTGGCTGATGGTTAAGGTTAGGTTTAGGGACAGGGTTAGTTACAGGGTGAGGGTTAGAGTTAAAGTGAGAGAGACGGTAAGGTACAGAGTTAGGTTTAGCGACAGTGTTAGGGTTAGGGTTAGGGTTAGGTTAGGGTTAGGGTTAGGGTTAGGGTTAGGGTTAGGTTTTAGGGATAGGGTTAGGGTTAGGGTTACGGTTTAGGTGTAGGGTTAGGGTTAAGGTTAGTGTTTAGGGTTTAGGGTTAGGGTTAGGGTTAGGGTTAGCATTAGTTTTAGGGTTAGGGACAGGATTAGGGTTTGGGACATGGTTAGGTTTACTGTTAGGGTTATATAAAGTTTAGGTTTTGTCTGATGCTTAAGTTTAGGTTTAGGGACAGGGTTAGTGACAGGCTGAGGGTTAGAGTTAAGGTTGGAGTGACGGTAAGGGTCAGAGTTAGGTTTAGCGACAGTGTTAGGGTTAGGGATCAGGTTAGGTTAGGGTTCAGGGTTTAGGTTAGGGTTAGGGTTAGGAATAGGGGAGGGTTAGTGTTTACATTTCACGGTTAGGGTTTAGGGATAGGGTTAGGGTTAGGGTTAGGGTTAGAGTTAGTGTTAGGTTTAGGGTTAGGGTTAGGGTTAGGTTTTAGGGATAGGGTTAGGGTTAGGGTTACGGTTTAGGTTTAGGGTTAGGGTTAAGGTTAGGGTTTAGGGTTTAGGGTTAGGGTTAGGGTTAGAGTTAGGGTTTAGGCTTTAGGGTTAGGGTTAGTGTTAGGGTTTAGGGTTTAGGGTAAGGGTTAGGGTTAAGGTTAGGGTTTAGTGTTTATGGTTAGGGTTAGCGTTAGGGTTAGGGTTTGGGTTTAGGGTTTAGGTTTAGGGTTAGGGTTAGGTACACGTTTCGGGTTTTAGACATGGTTAGGTTTAGTGTTAGGCTTATACTTAAGTTTAGGTTTTGGCTGATGGTTAAGGTTAGGTTTCAGGACAGGGTTAGTTACAGGGTGAGGGTTAGAGTTAAAGATAGAGAGACGGTAAGGGTCAGAGTTAGGTTTAGCGACAGTGTTAGGGTTAGGGTTAGGGTTAGAGTTAGGGTTTAGGGTTAGGGTTAGGGTTAGGGTTTAGGATTTAGGATTAGGGTTAGGGTTAGGGTTAGGGTTAGGGGCAGGATTAGGGTTTGGGACATGGTTAGGTTTACTGTTAGGGTTATACTAAGTTTAGGTTTTGTCTGATGCTTAAGTTTAGGTTTAGGGACAGGGTTAGTGACAGGGTGAGGGTTAAAGTTAAGGTTGGAGAGACGGTAAGGGTCAGAGTTAGGTTTAGCGACAGTGTTATGGTTAGGGATCAGGTTAGGTTAGGGTTTAGGGTTAGGGTTAGGGTTAGGGTTAGGGTTAGGGTTAGGGTTAGGTTTTAGGGATAGGGTTAGGGTTAGGGTTACGGTTTAGGTTTAGGGTTAGGGTTAAGGTTAGGGTTTAGGGTTTAGGGTTAGGGTTAGGGTTAGAGTTAGGGTTTAGGCTTTAGGGTTAGGGTTAGTGTTAGGGTTTAGGGTTTAGGGTTAGGGTTAGGGTTAGGGTTAGGGTTAGGGTTTAGTGTTTATGGTTAAGGTTAGCGTTAGGGTTAGGGTTTGGGTTTAGGGTTTAGGTTTAGGGTTAGGGTTAGTGTTAGGGTTTTGGGTTTAGTGTTAGGGTTAAGTTTAGGGTTAGGGTTAGGTACACGTTTCGGGTTTGAGTCATGGTTAGGTTTAGTGTTAGGGTTATAGTTAAGTTTAGGTTTTGGCTGATGGTTAAGGTTAGGTTTAAGGACAGGGTTAGTTACAGGGTGAGGGTTAGAGTTAAAGATAGAGAGACGTTAAGGGTCAGAGTTAGGTTTAGCGACAGTGTTAGGGTTAGGGATCAGGTTAGGTTAGGGTTAGGGTTAGAGTTAGGGTTTAGGGTTAGGGTTAGGGTTAGGGTTTAGGATTTAGTGTTAGGGTTATGGTTAGGGTTAGGGTTAGGGTTAGGGGCAGGATTAGCGTTTGGGAAATGGTTAGGTTTAGTGTAGGGTTATAGTTAAGTTTTGGTTTTGGCTGATGGTTAAGGTTAGTTTTAGGGACAGGTTTAGTGACAGGGTGAGGGTTAGAGTTAAGTTTAGAGAGACGATAAGGGTCAGAGTTAGGTTTAGCGACAGTGTTAGTGTTAGGAATCAGGTTACGTTAGGGTTTAGGGTTAGGGTTAGGTTTAGGGTTAGGAATAGGGGAGGGTTAGTGTTTACATTTTAGGGTTAGGGTTTAGGGATAGGGTTAGGGTTAGGGTTAGGGTTAGAGTTAGGATTTAGGCTTTAGGGTTAGGGTTAGGGTTAGAGTTAGGGCTTACGGTTTAGGGTTAGGGTTAGGGTTAGGGTTAGGGTTTCGGGTTTCGGGTTAGGGTTAAGTTTAGGGTTAGTGTTAGGTACACGATTCGGGTTTGAGACATGTTTAGGTTTAGTGTTAGGGTTATGGTTAAGTTTAGGTTTTGGCTGATGGTTAAGGTTAGGTTTAGGGACAGGGTTAGTTACAGGGTGAGTGTTAGGGTTAGGGTTAGGGTTAGGGTTAGGGTTAGGGTTAGGGTTAGAGTTAGGGTTAGGGTTAGGGTTAGAGTTAGGGTTAGGGTTAGGGTTAGGGTTAGGTTTTAGGGATAGGGTTAGGGTTAGAGTTAGGGTTTAGGCTTTAGGGTTAGGGTGAGTGTTAGGGTTTAGGGTTTAGGGTTAGGGTTAGGGTTAGGGTTAGGGTTTTGGGTTTAGTGTTAGGGTTACGGTTAGGGTTAGGGTTAGGTACACGTTTCGGGTTTGAGACATGGTTAAGTTTAGTGTTAGGGTTATAGTTAACTTTAGGTTTTGGCTGATGGTTAAGGTTAGGTTTAGGGACAGGGTTAGTTACAGGGTGAGGGTTAGAGTTACAGATAGAGAGACGGTAAGGGTCAGAGTTAGGTTTAGCGACAGTGTTAGGGTTAGGGTTAGGTTAGGGTTAGGGTTAGAGTTAGGGTTTAGGGTTAGGGTTAGGGTTAGGGTTAGGGTTTTGGGTTTAGTGTTAGGGTTACGGTTAGGGTTAGGGTTAGGTACACGTTTCGGGTTTGAGACATGGTTAAGTTTAGTGTTAGGGTTATAGTTAAGTTTAGGTTTTGGCTGATGGTTAAGGTTAGGTTTAGGGACAGGGTTAGTTACAGGGTGAGGGTTAGAGTTAAAGTGAGAGAGACGGTAAGGTACAGAGTTAGGTTTAGCGACAGTGTTAGGGTTAGGGTTAGGGTTAGGTTAGGGTTAGGGTTAGGGTTAGGGTTAGGGTTAGGTTTTAGGGATAGGGTTAGGGTTAGGGTTACGGTTTAGGTGTAGGGTTAGGGTTAAGGTTAGTGTTTAGGGTTTAGGGTTAGGGTTAGGGTTAGGGTTAGCATTAGTTTTAGGGTTAGGGACAGGATTAGGGTTTGGGACATGGTTAGGTTTACTGTTAGTGTTATATAAAGTTTAGGTTTTGTCTGATGCTTAAGTTTAGGTTTAGGGACAGGGTTAGTGACAGGCTGAGGGTTAGAGTTAAGGTTGGAGTGACGGTAAGGGTCAGAGTTAGGTTTAGCGACAGTGTTAGGGTTAGGGATCAGGTTAGGTTAGGGTTCAGGGTTAAGGTTAGGGTTAGGGTTAGGAATAGGGGAGGGTTAGTGTTTACATTTCACGGTTAGGGTTTAGGGATAGGGTTAGGGTTAGGGTTAGGGTTAGAGTTAGTGTTAGGTTTAGGGTTAGGGTTAGGGTTAGGTTTTAGGGATAGGGTTAGGGTTAGGGTTACGGTTTAGGTTTAGGGTTAGGGTTAAGGTTAGGGTTTAGGGTTTAGGGTTAGGGTTAGGGTTAGAGTTAGGGTTTAGGCTTTAGGGTTAGGGTTAGTGTTAGGGTTTAGGGTTTAGGGTTAGGGTTAGGGTTAAGGTTAGGGTTTAGTGTTTATGGTTAGGGTTAGCGTTAGGGTTAGGGTTTGGGTTTAGGGTTTAGGTTTAGGCTTAGGGTTAGGTACACGTTTCGGGTTTTAGACATGGTTAGGTTTAGTGTTAGGCTTATACTTAAGTTTAGGTTTTGGCTGATGGTTAAGGTTAGGTTTCAGGACAGGGTTAGTTACAGGGTGAGGGTTAGAGTTAAAGATAGAGAGACGGTAAGGGTCAGAGTTAGGTTTAGCGACAGTGTTAGGGTTAGGGTTAGGGTTAGAGTTAGGGTTTAGGGTTAGGGTTAGGGTTAGGGTTTAGGATTTAGGATTAGGGTTAGGGTTAGGGTTAGGATTAGGGGCAGGATTAGGGTTTGGGACATGGTTAGGTTTACTGTTAGGGTTATACTAAGTTTAGGTTTTGTCTGATGCTTAAGTTTAGGTTTAGGGACAGGGTTAGTGACAGGGTGAGGGTTAGAGTTAAGGTTGGAGAGACGGTAAGGGTCAGAGTTAGGTTTAGCGACTGTGTTAGGGTTAGGGATCAGGTTAGGTTAGGGTTTAGGGTTAGGGTTAGGGTTAGGGTTAGGGTTAGGGTTAGGGTTAGGTTTTAGGGATAGGGTTAGGGTTAGGGTTACGGTTTAGGTTTAGGGTTAGGGTTAAGGTTAGGGTTTAGGGTTTAGGGTTAGGGTTAGGGTTAGAGTTAGGGTTTAGGCTTTAGGGTTAGGGTTAGTGTTAGGGTTTAGGGTTTAGGGTTAGGGTTAGGGTTAGGGTTAGGGTTAGGGTTTAGTGTTTATGGTTAGGGTTAGCGTTAGGGTTAGGGTTTGGGTTTAGGGTTTAGGTTTAGGGTTAGGGTTAGTGTTAGGGTTTTGGGTTTAGTGTTAGGGTTAAGTTTAGGGTTAGGGTTAGGTACACGTTTCGGGTTTGAGTCATGGTTAGGTTTAGTGTTAGGGTTATAGTTAAGTTTAGGTTTTGGCTGATGGTTAAGGTTAGGTTTAGGGACAGGGTTAGTTACAGGGTGAGGGTTAGAGTTAAAGATAGAGAGACGTTAAGGGTCAGAGTTAGGTTTAGCGACAGTGTTAGGGTTAGGGATCAGGTTAGGTTAGGGTTAGGGTTAGAGTTAGGGTTTAGGGTTAGGGTTAGGGTTAGGGTTTAGGATTTAGTGTTAGGGTTATGGTTATGGTTAGGGTTAGGGTTAGGGGCAGGATTAGCGTTTGGGAAATGGTTAGGTTTAGTGTAGGGTTATAGTTAAGTTTTGGTTTTGGCTGATGGTTAAGGTTAGTTTTAGGGACAGGTTTAGTGACAGGGTGAGGGTTAGAGTTAAGTTTAGAGAGACGATAAGGGTCAGAGTTAGGTTTAGCGACAGTGTTAGTGTTAGGAATCAGGTTACGTTAGGGTTTAGGGTTAGGGTTAGGTTTAGGGTTAGGAATAGGGGAGGGTTAGTGTTTACATTTTAGGGTTAGGGTTTAGGGATAGGGTTAGGGTTAGGGTTAGGGTTAGGGTTAGAGTTAGGATTTAGGCTTTAGGGTTAGGGTTAGGGTTAGAGTTAGGGCTTACGGTTTAGGGTTAGGGTTAGGGTTAGGGTTAGGGTTTCGGGTTTCGGGTTAGGGTTAAGTTTAGGGTTAGTGTTAGGTACACGATTCGGGTTTGAGACATGTTTAGGTTTAGTGTTAGGGTTATGGTTAAGTTTAGGTTTTGGCTGATGGTTAAGGTTAGGTTTAGGGACAGGGTTAGTTACAGGGTGAGTGTTAGGGTTAGGGTTAGGGTTAGGGTTAGGGTTAGGGTTAGGGTTAGGGTTAGGGTTAGAGTTAGGGTTAGGGTTAGGGTTAGAGTTAGGGTTAGGGTTAGGGTTAGGGTTAGGTTTTAGGGATAGGGTTAGGGTTAGAGTTAGGGTTTAGGCTTTAGGGTTAGGGTGAGTGTTAGGGTTTAGGGTTTAGGGTTAGGGTTAGGGTTAGGGTTAGGGTTTTGGGTTTAGTGTTAGGGTTACGGTTAGGGTTAGGGTTAGGTACACGTTTCGGGTTTGAGACATGGTTAAGTTTAGTGTTAGGGTTATAGTTAAGTTTAGGTTTTGGCTGATGGTTAAGGTTAGGTTTAGGGACAGGGTTAGTTACAGGGTGAGGGTTAGAGTTACAGATAGAGAGACGGTAAGGGTCAGAGTTAGGTTTAGCGACAGTGTTAGGGTTAGGGTTAGGTTAGGGTTAGGGTTAGAGTTAGGGTTTAGGGTTAGGGTTAGGGTTAGGGTTAGGGTTTTGGGTTTAGTGTTAGGGTTACGGTTAGGGTTAGGGTTAGGTACACGTTTCGGGTTTGAGACATGGTTAAGTTTAGTGTTAGGGTTATAGTTAAGTTTAGGTTTTGGCTGATGGTTAAGGTTAGGTTTAGGGACAGGGTTAGTTACAGGGTGAGGGTTAGAGTTAAAGTGAGAGAGACGGTAAGGTACAGAGTTAGGTTTAGCGACAGTGTTAGGGTTAGGGTTAGGGTTAGGTTAGGGTTAGGGTTAGGGTTAGGGTTAGGGTTAGGTTTTAGGGATAGGGTTAGGGTTAGGGTTACGGTTTAGGTGTAGGGTTAGGGTTAAGGTTAGTGTTTAGGGTTTAGGGTTAGGGTTAGGGTTAGGGTTAGCATTAGTTTTAGGGTTAGGGACAGGATTAGGGTTTGGGACATGGTTAGGTTTACTGTTAGGGTTATATAAAGTTTAGGTTTTGTCTGATGCTTAAGTTTAGGTTTAGGGACAGGGTTAGTGACAGGCTGAGGGTTAGAGTTAAGGTTGGAGTGACGGTAAGGGTCAGAGTTAGGTTTAGCGACAGTGTTAGGGTTAGGGATCAGGTTAGGTTAGGGTTCAGGGTTAAGGTTAGGGTTAGGGTTAGGAATAGGGGAGGGTTAGTGTTTACATTTCACGGTTAGGGTTTAGGGATAGGGTTAGGGTTAGGGTTAGGGTTAGAGTTAGTGTTAGGTTTAGGGTTAGGGTTAGGGTTAGGTTTTAGGGATAGGGTTAGGGTTAGGGTTACGGTTTAGGTTTAGGGTTAGGGTTAAGGTTAGGGTTTAGGGTTTAGGGTTAGGGTTAGGGTTAGAGTTAGGGTTTAGGCTTTAGGGTTAGGGTTAGTGTTAGGGTTTAGGGTTTAGGGTTAGGGTTAGGGTTAGGGTTAGGGTTTGGGTTTAGGGTTTAGGTTTAGGGTTAGGGTTAGGTACACGTTTCGGGTTTTAGACATGGTTAGGTTTAGTGTTAGGCTTATACTTAAGTTTAGGTTTTGGCTGATGGTTAAGGTTAGGTTTCAGGACAGGGTTAGTTACAGGGTGAGGGTTAGAGTTAAAGATAGAGAGACGGTAAGGGTCAGAGTTAGGTTTAGCGACAGTGTTAGGGTTAGGGTTAGGGTTAGAGTTAGGGTTTAGGGTTAGGGTTAGGGTTAGGGTTTAGGATTTAGGATTAGGGTTAGGGTTAGGGTTAGGGTTAGGGGCAGGATTAGGGTTTGGGACATGGTTAGGTTTACTGTTAGGGTTATACTAAGTTTAGGTTTTGTCTGATGCTTAAGTTTAGGTTTAGGGACAGGGTTAGTGACAGGGTGAGGGTTAGAGTTAAGGTTGGAGAGACGGTAAGGGTCAGAGTTAGGTTTAGCGACAGTGTTATGGTTAGGGATCAGGTTAGGTTAGGGTTTAGGGTTAGGGTTAGGGTTAGGGTTAGGGTTAGAGTTAGGGTTAGGTGTTAGGGATAGGGTTAGGGTTAGGGTTACGGTTTAGGTTTAGGGTTAGGGTTAAGGTTAGGGTTTAGGGTTTAGGGTTAGGGTTAGGGTTAGAGTTAGGGTTTAGGCTTTAGGGTTAGGGTTAGTGTTAGGGTTTAGGGTTTAGGGTTAGGGTTAGGGTTAGGGTTAGGGTTAGGGTTTAGTGTTTATGGTTAGGGTTAGCGTTAGGGTTAGGGTTTGGGTTTAGGGTTTAGGTTTAGGGTTAGGGTTAGTGTTAGGGTTTTGGGTTTAGTGTTAGGGTTAAGTTTAGGGTTAGGGTTAGGTACACGTTTCGGGTTTGAGTCATGGTTAGGTTTAGTGTTAGGGTTATAGTTAAGTTTAGGTTTTGGCTGATGGTTAAGGTTAGGTTTAAGGACAGGGTTAGTTACAGGGTGAGGGTTAGAGTTAAAGATAGAGAGACGTTAAGGGTCAGAGTTAGGTTTAGCGACAGTGTTAGGGTTAGGGATCAGGTTAGGTTAGGGTTAGGGTTAGAGTTAGGGTTTAGGGTTAGGGTTAGGGTTAGGGTTTAGGATTTAGTGTTAGGGTTATGGTTAGGGTTAGGGTTAGGGTTAGGGGCAGGATTAGCGTTTGGGAAATGGTTAGGTTTAGTGTAGGGTTATAGTTAAGTTTTGGTTTTGGCTGATGGTTAAGGTTAGTTTTAGGGACAGGTTTAGTGACAGGGTGAGGGTTAGAGTTAAGTTTAGAGAGACGATAAGGGTCAGAGTTAGGTTTAGCGACAGTGTTAGTGTTAGGAATCAGGTTACGTTAGGGTTTAGGGTTAGGGTTAGGTTTAGGGTTAGGAATAGGGGAGGGTTAGTGTTTACATTTTAGGGTTAGGGTTTAGGGATAGGGTTAGGGTTAGGGTTAGGGTTAGGGTTAGAGTTAGGATTTAGGCTTTAGGGTTAGGGTTAGGGTTAGAGTTAGGGCTTACGGTTTAGGGTTAGGGTTAGGGTTAGGGTTAGGGTTTCGGGTTTCGGGTTAGGGTTAAGTTTAGGGTTAGTGTTAGGTACACGATTCGGGTTTGAGACATGTTTAGGTTTAGTGTTAGGGTTATGGTTAAGTTTAGGTTTTGGCTGATGGTTAAGGTTAGGTTTAGGGACAGGGTTAGTTACAGGGTGAGTGTTAGGGTTAGGGTTAGGGTTAGGGTTAGGGTTAGGGTTAGGGTTAGAGTTAGGGTTAGGGTTAGGGTTAGAGTTAGGGTTAGGGTTAGGGTTAGGGTTAGGTTTTAGGGATAGGGTTAGGGTTAGAGTTAGGGTTTAGGCTTTAGGGTTAGGGTGAGTGTTAGGGTTTAGGGTTTAGGGTTAGGGTTAGGGTTAGGGTTAGGGTTTTGGGTTTAGTGTTAGGGTTACGGTTAGGGTTAGGGTTAGGTACACGTTTCGGGTTTGAGACATGGTTAAGTTTAGTGTTAGGGTTATAGTTAAGTTTAGGTTTTGTCTGATGGTTAAGGTTAGGTTTAGGGACAGGGTTAGTTACAGGGTGAGGGTTAGAGTTACAGATAGAGAGACGGTAAGGGTCAGAGTTAGGTTTAGCGACAGTGTTAGGGTTAGGGTTAGGTTAGGGTTAGGGTTAGAGTTAGGGTTTAGGGTTAGGGTTAGGGTTAGGGTTAGGGTTTTGGGTTTAGTGTTAGGGTTACGGTTAGGGTTAGGGTTAGGTACACGTTTCGGGTTTGAGACATGGTTAAGTTTAGTGTTAGGGTTATAGTTAAGTTTAGGTTTTGGCTGATGGTTAAGGTTAGGTTTAGGGACAGGGTTAGTTACAGGGTGAGGGTTAGAGTTAAAGTGAGAGAGACGGTAAGGTACAGAGTTAGGTTTAGCGACAGTGTTAGGGTTAGGGTTAGGGTTAGGTTAGGGTTAGGGTTAGGGTTAGGGTTAGGGTTAGGTTTTAGGGATAGGGTTAGGGTTAGGGTTACGGTTTAGGTGTAGGGTTAGGGTTAAGGTTAGTGTTTAGGGTTTAGGGTTAGGGTTAGGGTTAGGGTTAGCATTAGTTTTAGGGTTAGGGACAGGATTAGGGTTTGGGACATGGTTAGGTTTACTGTTAGGGTTATATAAAGTTTAGGTTTTGTCTGATGCTTAAGTTTAGGTTTAGGGACAGGGTTAGTGACAGGCTGAGGGTTAGAGTTAAGGTTGGAGTGACGGTAAGGGTCAGAGTTAGGTTTAGCGACAGTGTTAGGGTTAGGGATCAGGTTAGGTTAGGGTTCAGGGTTAAGGTTAGGGTTAGGGTTAGGAATAGGGGAGGGTTAGTGTTTACATTTCACGGTTAGGGTTTAGGGATAGGGTTAGGGTTAGGGTTAGGGTTAGAGTTAGTGTTAGGTTTAGGGTTAGGGTTAGGGTTAGGTTTTAGGGATAGGGTTAGGGTTAGGGTTACGGTTTAGATTTAGGTTTAGGGTTAAGGTTAGGGTTTAGGGTTTAGGGTTAGGGTTAGGGTTAGAGTTAGGGTTTAGGCTTTAGGGTTAGGGTTAGTGTTAGGGTTTAGGGTTTAGGGTTAGGGTTAGGGTTAAGGTTAGGGTTTAGTGTTTATGGTTAGGGTTAGCGTTAGGGTTAGGGTTTGGGTTTAGGGTTTAGGTTTAGGGTTAGGGTTAGGTACACGTTTCGGGTTTTAGACATGGTTAGGTTTAGTGTTAGGCTTATACTTAAGTTTAGGTTTTGGCTGATGGTTAAGGTTAGGTTTCAGGACAGGGTTAGTTACAGGGTGAGGGTTAGAGTTAAAGATAGAGAGACGGTAAGGGTCAGAGTTAGGTTTAGCGACAGTGTTAGGGTTATGGTTAGGGTTAGAGTTAGGGTTTAGGGTTAGGGTTAGGGTTAGGGTTTAGGATTTAGGATTAGGGTTAGGGTTAGGGTTAGGATTAGGGGCAGGATTAGGGTTTGGGACATGGTTAGGTTTACTGTTAGGGTTATACTAAGTTTAGGTTTTGTCTGATGCTTAAGTTTAGGTTTAGGGACAGGGTTAGTGACAGGGTGAGGGTTAGAGTTAAGGTTGGAGAGACGGTAAGGGTCAGAGTTAGGTTTAGCGACTGTGTTAGGGTTAGGGATCAGGTTAGGTTAGGGTTTAGGGTTAGGGTTAGGGTTAGGGTTAGGGTTAGGGTTAGGGTTAGGTTTTAGGGATAGGGTTAGGGTTAGGGTTACGGTTTAGGTTTAGGGTTAGGGTTAAGGTTAGGGTTTAGGGTTTAGGGTTAGGGTTAGGGTTAGAGTTAGGGTTTAGGCTTTAGGGTTAGGGTTAGTGTTAGGGTTTAGGGTTTAGGGTTAGGGTTAGGGTTAGGGTTAGGGTTAGGGTTTAGTGTTTTTGGTTAGGGTTAGCGTTAGGGTTAGGGTTTGGGTTTAGGGTTTAGGTTTAGGGTTAGGGTTAGTGTTAGGGTTTTGGGTTTAGTGTTAGGGTTAAGTTTAGGGTTAGGGTTAGGTACACGTTTCGGGTTTGAGTCATGGTTAGGTTTAGTGTTAGGGTTATAGTTAAGTTTAGGTTTTGGCTGATGGTTAAGGTTAGGTTTAGGGACAGGGTTAGTTACAGGGTGAGGGTTAGAGTTAAAGATAGAGAGACGTTAAGGGTCAGAGTTA